>JAANYP010003023.1:1747500-2035000 GCA_020465985.1 Centrapalus pauciflorus
TATGTTAGTTCCTGTTTTTGTCGAGAATGGTTGGCCAAGAAGCCCAATTGGCCTTCGGCCTAACCTTTAATCGATTTCTATGTGGTTTGTTGATTTAAATGCAAGTATTAATTGTCATTAATTCTTGCATTTCTACTGCTGGAAAATAAGTGCAGTATTAATGTGATGTCCAGGTGTGTTTAGCTTAAAATTTGTACGTAAAAATGGGCAAGAAGGTCAAATGGCCTTCGGCCTTGGCAACTTAATTAGCAATGATGTTTTATTGATTAATTTTATGTATCAATCGTCATTTATCTTACCTTATGTTGCTGCTGAAAAAGTTAAAAACAGAAGATATGAGTTGTGAGTGTGTGTAGTGTGCAATTATGTGTTTAAATCTGTGTGTTTGCATGTTAATGTCAGACTCTAAGACTTAGGGGGCGTTTGGTTCGCGGATTCCCTGGGATTCCCTGGGATTTGCATTTAAAATCCTGTGTTTTGTTCGCAGATTTCAGTAAGGATTTGAAATCCCAGGATTTCTGAAATCCCTCCCTTCTTTGTTATTTAAAAACCCAGCCTCCCCCTAGGATTTTAAATCCCAGTTACATTGCATTTTTTAGATTAACAATTTTTTCCTAAAAGATAATGTAGATTCTTTGACAAAATCCTGCATAATGCATATCCTTTGACAAAATGCAAATCCCAAGGAAAAAATCTGCGAACCAAACGTCCCCTTTAATAGTCTCGGAGTGTTGTGTGTGTCTCGTAACCTCTGTGTGTGTTTATTGAATTGATACAGAAATAAAGTAAGAAACAACAGTAACATAAGTATCAAACATATATATGCTATGTGTATTATAGTATATATTTACATCATTTTCAAAATATTGAAAGAATATTAAAGAAAATACTGACAATTTTTTTCTGCAGGTGCAGGAGTTGAAAACGTCTTCAACTCTTCATCTGGCTGATTAGCATACGTGAAGTTCATCTTGAAACGATATAGTTTATTCACGCAGACATTGCTGGTGCAGTTTTTTTTAATTAATATTGATTATGCCTACTGACTCTGAGTGAGTATGCATGTATATGTGTGTGTGTGTCTATATATATATATATATATATATATATATATATATATATATATATATATATATTAGTACGTAACTTCAATGAAGCATGTTTTATCTCATATTTGGTTACATTTAACCCGTTATATAAACATCTAATAATTATCAGGTTTCAAATTATATAAAGAACTGATAACTTGATAAATATGCAGCTGAGATTATTTATTATTCAGGTTTGAATATTTTTTTCTATATATTCAGTTATTATGATATTATGCAGTGTTTTTCTGCATATCTTAAAATTTCAGTTATACTATAGCCGATTAAATTTGATTTCTTATTTTCATTTAATTTTATAAATCAGATTGCATCTATTTCTAGCAGTGCAAATTCGAATTTTTCTAGCGGATTAAATCTGATTTGTTATTTTTATTATACTTGATAAATCAGATTGTAACTATTTCCAACAGTGAAAATTTGAAATTTTATTGTCATTTTTTATTTCATTCCGGAAAATCTACATATTTTAATTGCAGAAACATTAAAATATATAGAAAAATATGGATAATTATGCAGAATCTCATCGAGCTAAAATAGAGGGGGAATCCCATTATTTTCGGAATTTTAACCAATTATATTGCATCAAATGAGTAGCCTAAATATTCTGAATTTTAACCAATTATATTGCGCCAAATCAGCAACCTTAATTTTCTGAATTTTAACCAATCATATTGTGCCAAATCAGCCTTAAAAATAGGAATTTCTACCAATAATACTGTGCCACGTGAGCATTTTTCTCACTGCTCCGTCGGCAATATATATATATAATTTGGGTTCTGTGATATCATTTCTCTAATTCTCTCTATATATATATATATATATATATATATATATATATATATATATATATATATATATATATATATATATATATATATATATATATATATATAAAATATATTTATTTTGCTTTTAATCAAAATTAAATAACTTCGGATGGCTTAACAATCATCGCACGAATTGTAGAAAGTTAGAAACTAGTCCACCCACAACTAGGGGTGAATGGAAATACCAACTCCGTCGGCGGCCGGTGAATTGAAAGAAGAAGACTGTATTATGGTAAATAAGAAACATCTATTAAATAAGATGGGACCCACCTGTACGTTTAATTTTATACCTATAATTTTGTATACCAAACTAATAAATAATACTAAAATAAAAAGGGTCAAAGCCGTACAATAACAAGATACTTTTTAAGGTGTATCGATATAGTACGTGTACTTTTTATATTGTTAATATGATACCTTTACTTTTTTATGACCAGTTATTTCGTCTAGCTTTGCGCAGTTATCAGAGAATTGTCGGTACGAACGTGTTCACCGTTGGATCTGCGAGAAGTTTTAGGAGAAGCTTCGCAACACATAGTTCTTCGATCTGAACGGTGGAGATCGTCATTGGAGTTTTCTACAGAGGTCTGTAGGTGTTTGAAGTTGGTTGTGCTGTGTGATTTCTCCTATCATGTTATCACAAGGAAGAAAAAGTGTATTTGATGTTTCATTATGGAAATTTGAACATTAATAAAAAGAGAAATTCCACTCTTAACAGACATAGCTAGTAACCGGTTACCAAATGTATCATATTGGTATGAAAAAATGTAGTACACGTATCAAATTTGAACGATTCAGAAAGTACGTGTAATATGAATAGTTAAAATAGTACATGTACCATATCGATACATTTTAAAAAGTACACAACTATTCTACGGCTTTAACCCAAAATAAAAAAGATAAAATTTTATTCTCAATAACTTTTAACTTAATTTCTTTTAATTTTGTATTTTTTTTTAATTTGTGATGATAGTTAACCGATTTTTATTTGGGTTTGTCGTTTTTTCAGATTATTAATAATAATTAATTAATTGTTATTCATAAAATCTTTCCTTTATAAACTAAATATTTATTCACATAAACTTTTAGTTTATTTGATATCTACGGATTATTTATGCAAGTTTAAACTAAATATACTTATTTGTTGGATCGACTCGGTCGATTTACTCAATTTAATTATCGAACCGAAGACACGATAAAAAATCGTGCAACCGGTGACCTTAGAACCTGGGTCCGCCACTGTATATAAATAAGAAACCTGTAACATGCAAACATTTTAATTGATGCTGATGAGATATTCTTTTTTGATGTTCACGGTTCTTATTATTAAATGGTGCTTAAATGATTATATATATATATATATATATATATATATATATATATATATATATATATATATATATATATATATATATATATATATATATATATATATATATATATATATATATAGAGCGGGGTTCAATGGAAAACCAACACGCAACGGAAAACTCGTGAAAACCCACTCTGCACCATTATCCTCCGCCCATGCATGAAAACGGCCAGCAAGGGTATTTTCGGATTTTTAAATGCAATTTCATTTAATATAATAAAAATCTGTATTTTTTAAATTTGGTATCCTAGAATCTCTAACCTTCCTGATTTCATGAATTTGAAATTCAAAACCATTCCAAAATAATGACTAATCCAAACAGAAAGTAGATACAGTCCATGAAAACTTGAATGAAGTTTACCTTGTTGCACATGTTCCTGCTGGACGAAACAGAGATGATTTTCGAGTTTTTCTGATTTCGAGTAATATATGGTGGATGATTCAACCATAATGGACGAAACAGATGCATCAGGAAACAACGGTAGTTATTGTACACCAAGTTTTGTTTGCCGAAGGCGTCATCATTATTGCATAGCCGAATAGGGTTTGAAAATAACATCAAAACATTGTAATCGATATCACCACCTGTGTTCTATGTATTTTTTGTGTTAACACAAGATTTCATGAGTGAAAATAATTTGCACGATACAGATAGATCCTCCAGTGTTGTTTAATATTTTTTAATGCATGTTTTTTGTTAAGTTGATGCATCTATTTTGGAATGGGTTTTAACCGATATTTAGTTGATGTTTTGTCTTGAATTTATCATGAATACAACTTAATATGAATTATCATGAATATTTTGTCTTGAATTAACAATGTGTTTTAATGCATGTTTTTATGGTTAAGTTGATGTTTTAATGCATCCTTTAGTTAAGTTGATGTTTTAATGCGTATCGGGTGATATTTAGTTGATGTTTTGGAATATTTTTGTGTTGAATATTATCATGAATACAACTTAATATGAATTATCATGAATATTTTGTCTTGAATTAACAATGTGTTATAATGCATGTTTTTATGTTAAGTTGATGTTTTAATGCATCGTTTAGTAGAGCATGAATACTTGATTTTAGCTTTTCGGATGCACTGAAAAAGCAAACACAAACGATTCAAGTACATGAGAATCCTACCTGGTGCTCCGATTTTGGTTTCTTCTTCGAAGATGATGCATCACCAGCCATAACGAACCCTTTATGCGAACAATCCCTAAATTTTGGAGGTTTTCGTTTGAATATTTTAGGAACAAAATCAGAGTTCTTTTCTGATGCTTATCGGAGCAAAAAAAAACGGGACGAGAGAGACGAGCGGTTTCATTAAGTGAGGTGGGTTTTTTGTTTCCAAAAAACAAATCTTTTTGGGTGGACCGAAATACCCTTGCGCGCCTAAACGAAGATGCATCAGATTTTAACAAAGTTCGGGACATTTACCATCGTGCCACCGCCCATTTTTGCCCATTTGCACCAAGATCAACAGTTATAAATGGTTTTCACAGTTTTTCAGTGCATTGTGGTTTTCCATGCAACCCACCCCTATATATATATATATATATATATATATATATATATATATATATATATATATATATATATATATATATATATATATATATATATATATATATAGAGGAAGAGATTCTTTTAAAAACCTCAAAGATAGTGAAAACTTAGGAACCTTTTAGAGCCCTTGGATCAAAATGGTATTTTTAGAAGAAAAAATATTATTTTTCTCTCTCTACTTTTTTATTGTATCCACCAAAAAGTTTAAAAAAAATTATATTAAACTATTCAACTATCAAAACATTATTACAAATCAATCCAAATATAAATACTTCATCATTTTCAAATGTTTTACAATGAAGATTTATAATGAATGTAATAGTTATTAGGATATTTTTTGTTAAAGAAGTTTTTGTTTACGATTCACAAGATTAATGGTTTTTTTTGTTTAAAAATGTGTTTTTGGTATATTTTATATCAGTTGCATATCAAGTGTTTGATAAAATGTCTAAATGAAATAATCTTTCTTTTTTGTTTCAGTTCGTCTACGACACTTTATGTAGATTATCATCTAATATATGTAGATTATTATGTAATCTACGTAGAATATATGATACTTGACATTCTACACGACATTCTACGTAGATTACATGATAATCTACGTAGATTAACATTACTATTCATAATCTATGTAGAATATTACATAAAATGATACGTAAGAACACAGAAGATTATCATATAACCTATGTAGTATATATGATATTTGACATTCTACACGACATTCTACGTGGATTAGATGATAATCTACGTAGATTACATGATAATATACGTAGATTACACGATAATCTACGTAGAATATGTTTGTCAATACTCTACATACAATATGACAGATTCAATTTTCATGTTTTATAATGAAGATTATTTGTAAGATATTAAATTTATAATGAATGTAATAGTTATTAGATTTTTTTTGTTAAAAAAATTTTTGTTACGATTCACAAGATTAATGATTTTTTTTGTTTAAAAATGTGTTTTTGGTATATTTTATATCAGTTGCATCCAAGTGTTTGATAAAATGTCTAAATGAAATCTTCCTTTTTTGTTTCAGTTCGTCTACGACACTTAATGTAGATTATCATATAATCTATGTAGTATATCATGTAATATACGTAAAATATTTTATACTTGACATTCTACACGACATTCTACGTAAATTATATGATAATCTACGTAGATTACATGATAGTCTACGTGGATTAACATTACTATTCATAATCTATGTGAAATGTTACATAGAATGATATCTAAGAACACAGTTTATTATCATGTAATCTACGTAGAATATATGATGCTTGATATTCTACACAACATTCTACGTAGATTACATGATAATCTATGTAGATTACATATAATAGTAATGCTAATCTACATAAAACGATTAAAATTATATAACATTTTATATAGACACATAATATTTATATATAGAATACGTTATTTTTAGCAATTAAATAAATTTTTATGTAGAAATTTTTTTTAATAAAGAACATTTTTTTATTATAAAAATTAATTCTAATAAAAGAAAATGAAAATGAAAAAAGGTAAGAGAGACAAAGAGAAAAAACAGATTTGTTATTCCAAAAATACCATTTATACACATTTTCAAGATTCTCCACTATCAAAGTTATAAAAGTTTACAAAAATGTCATCCAATAAATTATAGTTATTGATTCTATTAATCCAAAGACTATAAAAGGTTCTTAAGTGTCACAATATTTATGGTTCTCAACAGAACCTTTTTCTATATATATAGGGGTGGGTTCAATGGAGAACCTCCATGCATTGAAGAACCATAATGCATCGCTAGAAAATCGCAATGCATCACGTGGAAGTCGATGCATCACGTGGGAATTGTGATATATATATATATATATATATATATATATATATATGTGTGTGTGTGTGTGTGTGTGTGTGTGTGTGTGTGTGTGTGTGTGTATAGGGGTGGATTCAATGGAAAACCACTATGCACCTGAAAACTATGGAAACCTACGCATACCGTCTGATTTGGTGCATTTTAATGAAAAACGCGGTGGCATGATCGTAAATAAGGTGATGCATCAGGCGGGATTTTGATGCATCACGCGGGGAATTTGATGCATTTGTGGTGGTGCAATGCGGCTTTCACAAGTTTTCAGGTGCATTGTGGGTTTCCATTGAACCCCCTCTCTCTCTTTCTCTCTCTTTCAATATATATATGGTTGAGATATAGACTGGGAAACCAGAGTACCGTATTAATGAACATGTTCATTACAATAAAATGATAAATTTCATGCAAATGTATAATATTCATATGTTCAAAATTGTATTATGATTAATTAGTTCACATCATTTTTATATTAATTACGTTTTAAATATTTAAACGTTTAATTTAATGGAAAAGTGCAATATGCACATGTTCATACATATTACACGTTAGGTTATATATCCATGTACTACATTGGTTGAATTTAAAAAAAAATTTAAGAACAAATATTTGTAAAAACAGGTGTAATAATTATAAAAAAAATTAAGTTTATTAGATTTTAGTTAATTATATATTAGATTAGTTAGATTAGATTATAATAGATTGAATTAGATTTGATTTTAATTTTAGTAATGATACGTGGCAGATTGAAGTTTTGACACGCGGCGAATTAAATGAGGGGTCGACACGTGGCAATTTAGTTAAACATTTAATAGCATTTATAGATTGGTTGTTAAAGTTTCTATGTAATTATGTATGTTGCACAGGTTCATATACATATATTAAATAAGTTCTTGTTGCACCTACTAATAATTATGTGATTTCCACATCTAAGTACAATATGTTGCGACTTTCATAACCAATGCAGGTTGACTATGTTGAAATTATCCATTCCATTGAAAAGTACATATATACAATGCATATATATTAGCCTTTCTTTACTCATATATAAACCACGTGTTTTGAACAAGTTCCATAAAGGAAAATGGATTGAACAAATACATACTACACATATTTAGTTAAATTGTGTTCATTTGAATGTATTTTATGATTTGTTGGACATGTTTATAAATAAAAGTGTATGTCACACATGTAGGTTATGATGGACATGTTCATCTTGATTACTTTGCGATGATGAAAATGCATGTAGATTAAAACTGACTACTATTGAAGTTGTACCCGTACATGATATATGTGCATGTTGTTACTGATTCATCTGTATACTTATTAGTATTTTTTGACATGTATGTGTGTATGATTAATACATACACATGTGTAGATGTAACACACCACCATCTTCACATCAAAATTATTAGTTCTTTTAGCATTTAATATGATACATCACTATCTTCACATCGTATGTTACAACTGCACAAGTTAGAATCTATTAATTGAACAAGTGCATATATGCATGCACCAACATAACAAACAAAAATATGTTCGTTCATAATGAGTATTTGCAAATAATGTATATGTTCGTTTCTACATTACAACCACCATAAAAGAAACATGATTTGATAAGGTTTTTTTGGGTAAATTACAAATTTCGTCCCTGTGGTCTACCAGATGCTATGGATTAGATCTTTTAATTTGTAAATTACACTGACAGTCATTATGGTTGAAGTTTTGTTATGGATTTTATTTTCTGGCCGCTTAAAATGATCATTTTACCATTGCTTGATTAATTATTATTAGGGTAAGTTACAATTTTTGTCCCTGTGGTTATATATAAATTATGGTTATGAATATTTTCACGTCGAAATTACAATTTCAGTACATATGATTGTCCTTTTGTTATACTTTTAGTCGTTTGACCAGCTATTTTTTTAAAATTTACCATTTTGACCTTTTAACTTTGTTTCAGTTTTGGTCCCTAACTAATTACTTTTTTTTATTATTTTAATTACCTTTTATCCTATCATTATTTATTTGAAATTTAGTATTTTTCTTATTGTTACAATTTTCTAAAGTACTATTTTTTAATATGTTATATTTTATTATTATTATTATTTATTTGATATGTTCTTTTTATTAATTATACAAGAATATATATATATATATATATATATATATATATATATATATATATATATACACACATACATACATACATACATACATACATA
This sequence comes from Centrapalus pauciflorus, assembly GCA_020465985.1. Lineage (NCBI taxonomy): Eukaryota > Viridiplantae > Streptophyta > Magnoliopsida > Asterales > Asteraceae > Centrapalus > Centrapalus pauciflorus. Next base: position 1,756,457 of record JAANYP010003023.1, read on the forward strand.
CATACATACATACATACATACATACATACACATATATATATATATATATATATATATATATATATATATATATATATATATATATATATATATATATATATATTTGTGTGTGTGTTGAGGAGGATTTGTGTATTAATAAGTTTTATTATTATTAATTTTGCAATTAAGTTCAAATATTTATTTTTATACATTTATTTTAAAAATTTTCTATTACTTTTCTTTTTTAAAAATTATAATTATTTATATATAGAATTCATTTATCTTTTTCAATATTATATATGTAACATCCCTATTTTTCAATTATATGTAATTTACGATTTTAAGACTTAATTATTGTACTTTTGGATGGTTATATTAATTTAAGTTATTTATAATCATATTATCAGTTAAATAAGAAAATACGAAGTTGAGGGGTATAATTTGCAAATGAGGCAAAATTGAAAATAAAAATGGGGAAAACCCTTTCATTTCCACAAACTCACTCTCTCACTACTCTCTCTCTCTCTAGCCGACTCTCTCTCACTCTCCCTCTATCTTTCGGATTTCAACTCAAGAACCCAAGAATCATCAAATTTTCCAGTGCAAAATCTGGAAACAAGTGATTTGGAAGGAACTATAGCTACAACAACAAACGATTTGAGGTAAGATTCACCCAAACTTGCAAAATTTGAGGTTTTTGGTTCGGTTTTTATAGAAACCGAATCATAGGTTTTGGATAACAAATGTTAATGCATGTTGGATTTTATTGATGATGTGTTGAAATCGAGCATGTATGTTGCTATGTACCAAATTTCAGAATCACATTCCACCTCTAAGTGTGATTTCAAGTTAAGTGTGTGTTTTAGTGTGTGTGTTCATCGAGACACATAGAAAAAGTCACACAAATGGGTTGTTTTGGTATACAAATATGATGATATAAGTTAAATGATAGCAAATAAGTTCACATTTACTGTATTAGACTCAAAAACATGCAAAAATGGTCAAAAACATAATTCTGGAAAATATTGGAAAATTTCACCAAGTATGAACTCGGTCCGGATACATCCGAATTCGGATCCGTACCCAGTTCGGATCTGATCACCCATTTCGGACCATCACCTACTTCGGACCCATGACCATTTCGGACTAATTGTAATCCGGACCACCACTCAATTCGGACCTAGCCAACTTCGGATCCAACCTATTTCGGATCAACACCCCAAATTCGGACCAAGCATTTCGGACAACTACATAATTCGGACCAATAGTGAATTCGGACCATCCGGATTTCGGACCATCCGAATTCGGATGTGGTCCGAATTCAACTAGGGTTTTATTCAAAATTACAGAATACAATTTTTAAGCAATTACTGACACAAATTCACTATTACACTTACATTACAGATCATTGTGGTGTTATCAAAACACACATTGATTCAGAATCAAGTCACAAAACCAATCACTGTGAGTTGCAGATTATCATTCGAACATTTATTGTTTTTACATTCATGTTTATACATTCAATGGCATGTTCACGTTGTTCATATACTTCATTTGGCACTCATGAAATGATTTGTTGTTATGATGCACACTCGTACTTGACATGTAACACACATGTAGCTTGCGTTCATTTGAAAGTGCATCTATTTACATCATGCTTGCACTGCATGATCATTACTTCATAATCTGATGCGACCTGGACTGGGGCTGACAGCAGGCCACTGTCGGGGACTGATCATCCCACTCGTATCCCATCAGGTTCGGCACATCCCCGATCAGCATATTGAACTGCCAACCCATGCTTTCACTGCATGGTTTTCACATACACTGAGGCTTACACTGCCGATATTCACATACATGGGGCTTACACTGCCCATGGTTAAGCATTGTTTGTAAAGAAATATTTATTGTATGCATAATCTGTTATCTCACTAAGCATTTAGCTTACTGTTGACTCATCATGTTTTCAGGCAAAGGCAAGAGTGTAGCTGGACCTTCATCTTAAGCATATCACTTCAATATCCGGGAGACTTTAGAAGTTATTGGTACTTGAATAGCTTTGGGCTAGGATTTACTACTTTTAAACAATTATGTTGATGTAATAGTTAGACTTAATCACTGTAGTCATGTACTTTCATTGCTTTAGTGTGGATTTGCTAATTCTACTTTTAAGTATTCAATTTCAATTATTGTATTACTCATTGGGTTGTTTGTCGATCCTGGTGATTGCTACAATTATATCATTAATTAACAAGGACGTCACAATATATTACTCATATAACTACTTACTTATCTTTAATTTATTTATTTTATTAATTGAATATGTTTTAATTTATTTTAAAGGTAGCTAGTTAAACTTTACAAAATATATAAATTTGTCATATTATATCTATAAATTGAATTAATTTGTTTAATTTTTTTATAAATTCATATGTAGTTTTTGTTATGTTTAATGTAATACATTGAACATTTGTAATTTATCTGAATATTAACTTTATGAAATTAATAAATTATAATGAATAACACGTTAAATAATATATCTTGTTAAGTTAAAATTTCATTGAACATATAATGTTTATACAAATAGAAAAAATTAAAATATATAAATTACATATATAATTTATACATATATGTAATTTATATATTTGGTATATGTATAAAAAAATTAAAATATATTATATGTGTGTGTGTGTGTTTATGTGTGTTTGTTCAAGTGAGTACTACTTATTATGCAGCAGACTAGAAAAAACCACTCTTGAAAATTATTTTTTCATAAATATGTTTTAATTAATATTACAAAAATAATATATAAATTTCACGGACATTCATATATTTTAAGTGAATGAAATCATGAATCACATAAATGTACACTGAGATATTTGCAAATTTATAAGTCCACATTATTTTTAAGGAGTTAGGAGATGTGAATGTTTGTAAAATTTACATATTATCTTTATAATGTTAATTAAAACATGTTTATAAAAAAGAAAGTTTTAAAAAGTTCTTTTTAATGTGACACATTCTGGTGCGTACGTTGTATAATGAGTGATTACTCTCTCAAATCATATTCTATATAAATATTAATTTTGATTATTTTAGAGAGCTTAACAAAATTTAAAACTATATGAATGTTTATATAGATTTGTGACATTAATTTGATTCAAATTCTAGGGCTTGCCCTGGTGGCCACCACCAAAGGTGGGGGAGGCTTGCCTCTAGGAGAGGTCACGGGTTCAATCCCTGACATTGGTGAATCTAATCTAACTTTGGGTGTAATACTAACAACTAACTAGCCTTTCAAAAAAAAAAAAGTATGTGGTTCCGACCATATGCATCTGTTTTCTTTATCCACATTAATTAATTTGAATGGTTATATATACAAAATTACAAATACAATAAATTATGATTTCATTTTGATTTATGGCCGGAGCAATTAAGAATAATACTAGTAGATAGTACTCGGTCTTCATTTATAAATTATGTATATTTCATATTTTCCGGCCAAAAAATTAAATAAAAATTACTTATTTAGTATAATCAGTTTCTCTTTATAAGTAATTCGTATAAATTTTACATAAATTCTCCTCAATTTTCATTTCTAAAAGCTAAACAAACAAGAGAAATGTTCTCATTTTTATTTATGTTCACTCATTTTTCTGTACCAAACACACCCTAAAATTGTTGAATTGACAAAATATTAGTGGTCTATATCTCCATCTCTAACTATTTTAAGCCATAATTTTGCAACAGTGGTCATTGCTTTTACCTTTTGATTTCATCATCGTTCCTCCCCACTCACGGTGTTAAATGGGCACCATTATATCTCATCACGTGCAAAGCACATGAGAGTATTTTAGTGTTTTTTTTTCCACCGGTTAGTTCAATGCTATAATTAAAATGTTAGATTATTCATTTTCGTTTTAAATAAATGATTCTTCATTGCCTTCGTCTTCCTCCTTCGAGCCATTCTTCCTTGTTTGCTTCTTTCTTTAACATACATTGATCGAAAATGGTGTTGTGTTTCCGTGGTGCTCCCGTTGTCATTGCAACAACGTGGACTTCCTTGAATCCAGGTTGACAGTTCTACAACTATTCTTAAAATGTAAGTAACGTTCTATAAGTTGGTTTACACCAATTTTCAATGTAATTTCATTGGGTGAGTTGATCCACCCATGTGTCAATGATCTGTTCAAATCATACATAGATTATTAATTAAGGTGTAAGAATGTTGAAACTCTCCCCAGTGTGATAACCTTGCAAGATTATATCATTCAAAATCGAAGGCCAAAAATAGTGTTAGGCATTAGTCGAGTCTTTTTTGTGTATTATTTCTTGTCAACAAAACTTACATTATCCCTAATAAAGTATAAAAAGGAAAAGTAAAGAGTTAAAGTTGAAATTGCCTTCTGTCTATCACTTATGAAAGTGAAATTAAAGTTTGAAACAAGCTCCTAGTCATCTCTTACGAGTGTATGACCCTTAATTATCCCTACCATGTCCTTGGTTTACAATAACAATAGATGTCTGCTCATTATGCTCACCGCTACATATATCATTTTCATGCCATTCCAACAGTAGTCTTCTTTTACATGAATCGAGATTTTAAGAATTTAAATGGTACCCGAACTTGCTGGAAACGGAGTACCGTGCCGGCAGGATCCCTATAAAGAAAGCCGCACAGAAAGAGAAGACTACTTGGAATTATCAGCACCCTCGTCTCTTCCTCATCACAAAATGACAGTACCGCATAAAGGGGGATGGCATTCCCCTCGGTAACGACTAAGAAAATAGTTTTGCGGCACACCATCTCTCGACCACTCCCCTCATGCTAATGGAAGTCAAACAAGAATTGTCTATTTAAATGGAAACTACCATGTGACTATGGCTTAGCGGTTGAGCCTTAGAATCCTCCTAATGAGGTATTGGATTCGATTTTTATAGGTTTTAACTCCTTGAGGTTAAATTGTCTTTAAAAAAAATAAAAAACACAAGGTTCATGAAAGGGTAAAGTTGGTAATTTTTGTTCTTTTAAAAAAAAATGATAGCTAGCTAAAAAATAAAATCATTAGATAATCTAAACGATCATTATCATAAATTTAATATTCTAAATAAAATAATTTAATTATTTTAAAAAAATTTAATTCTTACTATAAACCAATATTATAAGACTATTTATCAAAATGATCATATATTTATATATTAGGATTCAAGAAGTAAATCATGTAAATGTATGAATAATTCGATCCTTCATAGAAATTTCAAATAATTCTAAGGTATGTTTGTGTGTGATTTTTTATAAGTAGCGTTGTATTTTTAATTTAAACATGACAATGAAATTAAAGTTAAAGAAATATAAGCAAGGTACCTTTGGTACTTTGGATATTTAAAAGTACTCTTTTGAATCTAAATCTTCAAATTATAATATCAAGTAAAAGAATTTTTATTTTAATTTAAATGGATCAACTTCGGGTTCAAAGTAGGATCAAAGTGTTTTGCATATAAGGAATTTCCCATCTGTATCCACTGCCCAGACTAAGGTTGTCAATCAGGTCGTGTTCGGGTAAAACGAGTCCGTGCTATTCATGTTTTGTGTCAATTTCATATCAACCTATTTTGACTACTTTTTTTTGTGTCATGTTGCTTTTTCTAGTGTCGGGTTCGGATCATGTTTCGTGTTGGTCGTTTCTGACCAAAATAAATTTTCAATAGCCATATTTATTTTCAAACTCAGTCTTTTTATGACGTGGTTCAGTTTCTCATTTCGTTCTTTGTTTATAATAATACAAGTAATACACAAACAATTAGTTAGTATATAAACAAGTTGACGTTCTAAAACAACTCATGAATTTTAAAATATTTACATATATAAATATTTCATAAACAATTTATAACTTTAAATGTTTGCAAATCATTCATTAATATCTCTAAAACAATATTTTTAAAACTAAACTATCAAAATAGTTAATTTTAGAAAAACAAATTTATAATAATATTACAATAATACTAGTAATAAGAACAATAAGTGAAACATTATTATCATTATTACTGTTATTATTGAATTAAAAACGAAAATTTTAAATAATGAAAAAAGTGAGGGCCATCGAAACAACCCGCCAAAAATAGAAGGAAAAAAAACCTCAGAATTTCTAAAACTCAAAAACTTAAATACGTAAAATGAGTTTTAAGATTGAAAAGGAAATCACCGGTAAGTTTGGTTAGTAGATTTTTTTTTTGGGATTTGCATTTTGTTAAAGGATTTGCATTATGCAGCATTTGCATTTGTCAAGATTTTGTCAAAGAATCTGCATTGTTTTTTAGGAAAAATTTGTTAATCTAAAAAATGCAAGGTAACTGAGATTTAAAATCCTAAGGGGGAGGCTGGGATTTCAAATAACAAAGATGCGAGTGATTCAAGAAATCCTGAGATTTTAAATCCTTGCTAAAATTTACGAACCAAACACAGGATCAAATCCCAGTGAATCCCAGGAAATCCGTGAACCAAACGTCCACTTAGGGTGTTTTGGGTCATTCTCGGGTTGACCCGAATCCAATCCAATATTTTTCGTGTCGACTCTATTTTGACAGACTTCAGATTCATGTCGGGTTCGTATCTTTCTTTTCGTGTCAGGTTGTCGTGTCGTGTCAGAAATTGACAGCCTTAATCCACACCCAAGATAACTCAGAAATTCCTGTCATTTCTTAACGAGTTTTCGAGTTCTCATCAGAGATAAAGATTTATTTCCAAAACGTTTCCTGTATTTCAAGAGCAATCTGTAGGCCTTGTGGCCTGCAATTCAAGATTATTCAACCCAACAAGTACTGCTGTTATTCTCTTCACAATGCAGGTACCTTAGCCCATATGCATGATGCCCAACAACCAAGTTTTTGTCCTCTTGAAGCGATCGAGAGCTCAATGCTAGTTTTGGTGTTACTATGTTAGGCTTCTAATGATCTATGCACAATTCATTGTGGTTATGTTTAATATATAGAGATTAGATAAATTAACTATGATATATCATGCATCAATCCAAAATATTTACTCATAAAGGTAATACTTGACCCGTTGAACACGTTTTGTTGCAACACTCGAAGAATTTAGTGAACCTACACATGTTAGAATGCCTTTAATGGAGTTTTCGGGTAATAAAGGGACTCTCCATCGGTCGGAAAAGTGTTTCCCACAATAAGTTAATCAAGATAAAACTAACTAAACAATGATCAATTGATTCGATTCCATTTCCACATCTTGGACACAAAGCTGAATCAAGATCCATCCCCAAGCTAATAAGAACTTCACGAACTAGTATGTAAACATGGATCAAAACCAAATACAAAGCGTATATCGGAACCTAACTCTCCACTTACCATCATCGTGCAGAAAGCCAGAAACATGAAGCAATGGATTGCATGTGTTATTATATTCGAAACAAATTATTTCATATATTCGAATGTACATGCTTGAAAGAAAGTTTAATTTTCATCTATCTAATTTGGGAACATGTCACCAAACGAACTCCTCTGTGGTTGTGGTTCCGTAGCTAGTTGATGGTGGTGTGACTTTATCCATTTGGCAATCCCATAGTGTGTGAAGATCACTATCCGCCTCCTCCACCATGATACTAGCGGTGATGGGCGGCTCTTCAGCCACGTTTGTCCCGAAAATACTCTCAAATATTGATGTATCAATGAGGATTTCCGAAGGAGATTCACAAGTGTTAACATCATGTACATGTGATGCTTTATTAGAGGTCATTGGTATCTCAACCGTATTTTGGAGGATATAATCCCATGGTAAGTCATCTGCCACCGCCATAATGGCAGAAGGTGGCGGCTCCGCCATGTCGAATGACGGCCAATCCAACTCAAAATCAACTACCTCGGCAATTGGAGGCTCCATCGTGCAGGTGGGCATAAAACTCTCCGGAATCTGAAAATTGCACAATGAGTCACACTCACTACCCGCCTCCTCTGCCGTAGTAGTGGTCATACTCGATAACGGCTCTGCCTCGTTTTTCTTTTTCCTCTTTCGATGCTGTTTTCCGGTGGACGTCGAGGACGATGTGGATGCAGCTGGCAGAGACCGCTCTTGAGATTGTAACAGCTTAGAAGCCACCGAACAATGTCCGTTATTGGAGCTAATCAAGAGTGGAAAATTAAGCTTGGCTCGAGAGCCATGTAACTCGAAAGCGGCTCTATCATAAGCCAACGCGGCTTCCTCTGGCGTATCAAACGTTCCCAGCCACATCCTCGTCCTTTTTTTCATTGGATTTGTCACCTCTGCCGCAAACTTCCCCCACGGCCGCCTTCTTATTCCTCTGTACCGCGTCCAATCAACCTGCGTATTTTTACATTTTTTTTTCTTAGATGTTTTAGCACATTTCTGTTGCACATGGGTTTCTGGGATAGCAACCTCTGAATCATTTTCCGCCATGAAAGAACCACCGGTAGTGGTTTCCGATGGAAAACCCTCTAAGATGTCATGGATATCTTCAAGGAGATTCTCCGGCAAGTGGAGGTCGTCATGGTTCGCCCAATCGGGGAGGGAAGTTGGATCACTTTGATGGCCGGAAAATGTCGTCGGAAACGCCATGTATGAGAAATTGAAGTTTTTTTTTTGTGCTTACCGGAATTGCTTTGTTGTGTGTATGTATGTTTGGGAATTAGGACTGGCCATGATGAAGGTGTGTGTATTTATGTATGGTTTCTGGATTAGTTTAATTCAGTTTTACAAGATCGATCAGAGTTTAATTATTATTTATTTCAGAAATCAGAAAGAATGAGCATCATAAAATAGTTGTAAAGGTATCAGCATGTGTGAAGCATGCTCCAATTCCAAAGCTTGTTGTATACAAACAAACACTTGGCAGTTGATTTGATGGCAGCCAATGGGAATAATAATAAAAACTCGTAGTGCTCAAATTAGCTAACGGCCAATACAATTACGAATATACATGTATATAGGTGGGTTCAACAGAGATTCTCCATGCATCGAAGAACATCAAAGAACCCCACCATAAATGCATCACAAATCCCGCGTGATGCACCATTATTTCCACGTGATGCATCAAATTCCCGCGTGATACATCAAATTCCCGCGTGATGCATCGAGTTCCACATGATGCATTATGATTTTTATGTGATGCATTGTAGTTCTCAAAGGTTATTCGATGCATAGAAGTTCTCCATTGAACCCACCCCTATATATATATATATATATATATATATATATATATATATATATATATATATATATATATATATATATATATATATATATATATATATATATATATATATATATATATATATATATATATATGGTGAGGATAAAACGAGGACCGTGCTTATAATAAGGACGGTAAGAACCAATGAAATCGCTGAATTTCGTGAATCAACCAATAGGATTCAAGATGGCAATTTTGTAATTAATTAGACTTTTATAACTCTTTTAAAACATGCAGAGGGTAATTTGGTAATTTGTGCACCATTATAATTTAGACAAATATATCATATTAATTAGCTAATTAGTTATATTCACGGTTTTGTGGTTTGAGAGACGATTCACGGCGACAAGAGGGTTTTGCGGTTCACGGCGGCGCTGGTGGTTCACGTCGGCTCTGGTGGGTGGCGATTCACGGCGGCATTGCTGGCTTACGGTTCACGCGGCGCTGGTGGTTTGCGAGTCACGGCAGCAGGTTGGTGAATCAAGGGTTTCAGGCGACGGACGGCGGTGAGAGGGGTTTTGGTAGTTGTGGGTGTGGTTCACGGAGACATGCATGGAGTAGGTGGGTGTGGTTCACGTTAGAAGACGAGTATAAGGCGGAGGGGTTTTGGTAGTTGTAGAAGACGGTTCACGGTATGTATGAGAGTATACGGTCAGAGAGTGGATTGTGGAGTGGTTCACTGGGAGTTTGGAGTCCAATGTAACAACCTAGTCTTAACTGAACTTTAATTTATGTATTTGATCAAATAATAGAATTTAATTACATTATATGTTTTGTAATTTAATTAAGTAATGAAATTATTTAATTAAGTTAAATAAATGTTATAAAGTATTTAGATGATCAAATTAAAAGAGTGTAAAATGCAAAAGTGGAGGAGGTTAATTGCACATATAAGCAAAGTTGAAATATATAAACCTAAAATAATGACATTAATGTCATTTATCACCACTTTAAAGAAAATCAAAATCTCTTTCTTCTCTCTCCTAAACTCACGGTTACCTTCAACATATCATCAAGAAAACCAAAAATCTTGCAATAAATTCGGAATTGAAGTCGAGAAAGATTACAACAAGTACAAACATCATTAATCGACAAGAATTGAAGGTAAAAATCTATTTAAATTTCGAAATTTTTGGGTTTAGTTTTCGGTTTTGAGAAAAAACCGAAATTCATGATTTAGAACAAAGATTTATGTTGCATGTTTGTATAAATGGATAGAAATCGTGTATTTAAATATTTAGAAATCATAGAAACAAAAATCATTGGTTAATTCGTCCAAATAAGCAAGAAATCTGAAATTTTGTAATATTTAGAGTCGAATGTGGTTCACCGCGGTTCATTGTTGTTGGGTAGTTGTTTATAGGTTCATGTGAACCATGTGGTTCACGAAGACTTTATAGGTTATCAAATTAGGCATTAACACAATGAATGGTTCATATGAACTATTTAATTTCGTTTACCATTCAATTTCTGATTCACAATTTCGTTTACAATAAAAGACGATGTGGTTGACAATGATTGTTCACCAAGAAAAATTGTGAATCATTTATGGTTAATGACATATTGGATGATGCACATTGTAAATAGTAGGCGTACATGTAAATCAACAAATCATCTCGTTTATTTCTATAACAAATAAAAGATTTAAAACGTGGAAAAAATTACTTACGTTCATCTTCATCCATGATTGTTCAAGTTCTTTGTAATACTCGAGTATATTCAATTGTGAAATCTTGATAAACGAAACAAGTTATGATGTCTATAAATAAAAACAACTAATTTAATAAAAATACGAGTTTTTTAATTTTTTCATTGAGATTGTGTTGAAAAACTTACAAAATAAAAAAAAAAAGATATACTCAATCTGGGTGATCGAAATAGATACTGTTATGTTGACCGAGATTTGAAGGGATTTGAATTTCCACATATATGTTGTAGTGGTCGATAATGGTTGGCGATTTGACAAAATTTTCAAATAGTGGTGGATTAGGTTTATGTTGACCAAGATTTTGAATAGATTTGTAGAGATTCTTTTTTTTAAATAATAAACTTAATCAAATTACCATATATAAATAATAACTAATCAAATGTCCATAATACCCTTCAAAGAGAGAGAATAAACTTGCTTATGTGGCGATTTTTTATTGGTTTTACCGTTCTCATTTTAAGCACGGTCTTCATTTGATCCAATCCCTATATATATATATATATATATATATATATATATATATATATATATATATATATTCAAGATCAATAGAGTACCATGTCAGACTAAGGTACCGATGAACCATTAATAGTCAATCATTTATCAATAAAATCATTAAAATATAATATAAATTTTGCTTAAAACTATTTCTCACATTAATTAATGTTGGGGGTAAAAATGGTATTGTAAAATTTAAATTAGAATCGAGGATTCTGTGTATCCCATTAAATCTTCATTTCAGTTAATATCATATCTTACACACAACTGAACATGTGCAATGAAAACACACCATAACCACGATTGAACATGTTCAAAACCGTCAATAGTGGTTTATCACCAAAACAGTTAAAAGCGACTAAAAACACAATAAACCCCGATTGTACATGTTCAATAACGTGTATATAAAATTGAACATTCACGAACGGTTTGATTAAAATAATAAATACATTTATTTGACACCTCTGGTTGAACATGTTCATTAAAACCCATTGTCGAATCTGATTGAACATGTTTACTAAAACCAATTTTGAAATTTATTAAAGATATTGTTATGGAAGTAAATCTGTATAATTAAGAATTTATTAATTAATTAGTTGTTATCTTTTAATCAATATAAACTAATTGACTATATTACCCTTTTTTACTTATAACCAAACATGGGTGGACTCCGGTTCCCTAGTCTAACATGGTACCCCATTGATCCCGACCATATATATATATATATATATATATATATATATATATATATATATATATATATATATATATATATATATATATATATATATATATATATATATATATATATATATATATATATGGAGAGACTATTTTAAGAAACCTCGAATATAATGAGAACCTAGAAACCTTTTAGAGCCCTTGGATCAAAAGAGTATTTTTGGAATAAAAAATATTATCTTTCTCTCTCCACCTTTTTTATTGTATGCAATCCTTTTTCACTTTCTCTCTCTTACTTTTTTTTTCATTTTCATTAATGAGTTATGATTTTAATAGTAAAAAAACGTTTTTTATAAAAAAAAAATTTTTCTATATAGAAAATTATTTAATTGCTAAAACATTAACGTATTCTATATATAGATATTATGTGTCTATATAGAATATTATATAATTCTATATGTTTTTATGTAGATTAACATTACTATTCGTAATCTATGTAGAATGTTATATTTCTTATATATTTCATATATTTTTATGTTTCTTATACATTTTTATATCTTTTTATGTAGATTAACATTACTATTCAATGTGTTTTTGTTATATTTTATCATGTAATCTACGTTAAATATATGATAGTTGACATTCTACGTAGATTGCACGACATTCTACGTAGATTGCATGACATTCTACGTGGATTGTACATAGTCCGTCAATACTCTACATAAAATATGACAGATTCATTTTTTCATGTTTTATAACGAAGATTATTTGTAAGATATTAGATTTATATGAATGTAATAGTTATTAGATGTTTTACATGATAATCTACGTAGATTACATGATAATCTACATAGAATATAATACAAAACTACTTGTAAAAAATCACACATAATATATGTAGAATGTTATGTTTCTTATATATTTCATATATTTTTATGTTTCTTATACATTTCTATATATTTTTATGTAGATTAACATTACTATTCAATGTGTTTTTGGTATATTTTATATCAATTGCATACCAAGTGTTTGATAAAATGTCTAAATGAAATCTTCTTTTTTTGTTTCAATGTGTTTTTGGTATATTTTATCATGTAATCTACGTAGAATATATGATACTTGACATTCTACACCACATTCTACGTAGATTGCATGCGTAGATTGCGTGGCATTCTACGTAGATTGTGTGACATTCTACGTAGATTACATGTCATTCTACGTAAATTGTACATAGAATAAGTTCGTCGATACTCTACATAGAATATGACATATTCATTTTCCATGTTTTATAATGAACATTATTTGTAAGATATTAGATTTATAATGAATGTAATAGTTATTAGATGTTTTACATGATAATCTACAAATAATATAATACAAGACTACTTGTAAAAAAATTACACATAATCTATGTAGAATGTTATGTTTCTTATATATTTCATATATTTTTATGTTTCTTATACATTTCTATATTTTTTTATATAGATTAACATTATTATTCAATGTCTTTTTGGTATATTTTATATCAGTTGCATACCAAATGTTTGATAATATGTCTAAATGAAATCTTTTTTTTTGTTTCAGTGTGTTTTTGATATATTTTATCTTGTAATCTACGTAGAATATATGTTACTTAACATTCTACACGACATTCTACGTAGATTGCATGACATTCTACGTTGATTGCATGACATTCTACGTATATTGCATGACATGCTACGTAGATTGTACATAGAATATGTTCGTTAACATATTTTATATAGAAAAAAATATTTTATATAAACATTCTATATAGACACATAATATAACTATATAAAATACGTTAGCTTTTTAGCAATGTAATAATTTTCTATATAGAAAAAAATATTTTTTTTTTGTAAAAAATGTTTTTTACTACAAAAATCAATTTTAATGAAAGAAAAAATAAAATGAAAAAAAATGAAAAAAAAATAAGAGAGAGAAAGAGAAAAAGCATATTTTTTTTCTTCAAAAAATATCATTTTCACGCATTTTCAAGTATCTCTACTATCAAAGTTCTAATTAATTACAAAGTTGACATCCAATATATTAACAATTGATTCTATTAATCCAAAGTCCATAAAATGTTCTTAAGTTCTCACAATATTTATGGTTTTCAATAGAACCCTAATATATATATATATATATATATATATATATATATATATATATATATATATATATATATATATATATATATATATATATATATATATATATATATATATATATATATATATATATGGGATATGGATCACGTGAGAAGGGATTTTATCGTGAGAAATGGTGAGAAGGAGGGTTTTGCATTGATATTGAATCAACAAACTATTGATTCATGATTATTGATTCATTATCAATACTTTTGAACCAAATATATAGATTTGAATCATCATTTACGGGCTAAAAATGATGATTCAGTAATAATGCATTTTTCAGCGGTCATGATGCACCAAAAATTTTATCCATGTTTTTTTTGTGATCCAGGTTCGATATAATCAAATATATTTGATTCAACAATGTCTAAAATGAATGAATAATCATGAATCAATAGTTTATTGATTCAATATCAATGCAAAAATCTTCTTCTCACCATTTCTCACTATAACATCCCTTCTCACGTGATCCAGAATCTATATATATATATATATATATATATATATATATATATATATATATATATATATATATATATATATATATATATATATATATATATATATATATATATATCGCACACGCACACACAAACATTGAGACACACACATATATATGTAATCATTTTATGAATATGATTTATGAATATTAATTAAAATCACTAGAATTGATAACTAGGTCCAAATGTAATATGATTTATGAATATGATTTATAAATAGTATTTATTTATGAACTATGATAATATTAACTAAAAACTTTCTCAAGTACAATTGGAAACGCAAAGTTTACATTATAAGGTCTTTTAGTGCAGAAGCGGAAAGGGAGGAGAAGGAGAAGGGTGGGAAGGGACGGGAGAGCCATCGTCTTTAACTACACGGTTTGCCGCATCAATATCACATTCAAAATAGCAACGACAAGCGAATGGACTTTGACACTTTCCAATGGCCAACGAACCGTATTTCTTGGCACAAAAGTCAATGCATATATACCTCCCACAAGGGAACATAAAATAATTTTTATGACAATCCAAATCATCGTAGTTCACTTTCATACCTATAAAAAATTTTAAGTGTCAGTAAGATACATATATTTCATCTTGAAAAAGTAATTCATGATTTACTCAAAAAAAAATTCAATCATATTTGATAAATATAATGTTTAAAACATAATAGTGATCAATTGAAATGTGTCGATATGATTTCCTAGGATGAAAGTTACATATATACCTGTAGTAATCGTTGTGAGAAACACAAGAAATATGATGAAAACCAAGAGTTTTGTCATACTAGCTAGCTTCTACCTGTTTTAAAAAATATAACTAGATAGAATATTGATGGAGTATAATGATGAAAGCATCCTTATATAAGAGATGATCGAGCTCAAATTAAGTATGTCTTTTAATTATAATTGCAATCATTATTAATCATAATATGGCGTTTAGATTATAGGAAAAACTACAAATTAATCAACTTTTTATTTTTATTTAATTAATTTCTTTAATTGAGATAATGGATAAATTTAATGTTTGAATGAAATAACAATATACTTTTAGCATATTATTGCATATATGAAAATACTTTGGTGTTATATGTAGACCAAATACTCGAATCGAGCCGGTACCGAATAGCACCGATTGTAAAGTAATGGTCTGGTCCTTGGGTTTAGATTTTAGCCAAATTCAGGTTCGGTCATGACCGGACTATTGATTTTGTTATTTAAACCGTATGTAATTATCAGAAACGTGTCTTTATAATGGTCACTTCTAAATAAACTCTAGATTGAGAAAATTACAAAAGAAAAAACGTTGTGAGATATAAACTTAGTTGATTACATTTTTTCTGTATGGTAATCTAGCAAGACCAATTTATAAAAATACAAATAATTTAATTAAAAAAAACAATCGTTTATATAAATTTGTTTAGGGTTTTTAGGACTATTAGTTTGAGGGGATATCAGAAGAAATAAAAATGATTACCTCGTAAGTTTGAAATAAAAGATCAAACTACCATATAATTGTGAGATTTTTTTTAATTATGAATGTCTATATATTATAAACCTAAACAATTGATATCTTTAAGAATCACTAAGTGTCTATGTTAGTACATTTACATATTTAACAAAAGTTAATTAAACGATTACTACTATTGTTCATTAATAAATTATTATTAAATCAAGTAACTAATACTTTTATTTATCGTATATAACTCAACTTATATGTCAATAAATTTAAAAATACAACAATACATACATGTTTTTTTACAAATATCTATGTTACAATATTTTTGTTCATCGTGGTATTTTTTTGTATTTGAAATTTCATTTTGCTTTGATGTTTTAGACATTCATAACGTGTAATTTATCATTTATTTTGAAGTCTTTATATATAATAAATAAAGACTTAAAAATTAATATATACATAAACAAATAATCATCGCATTAGATTCATTCTTTTATATGTTACCTGCATATTATAAGAAATATTCATTTTTATGTTTTTTATTGCTATTTATTCATTAGTGTTATTAATAATAAAAAATAAATAATGTTGTCATACATAATTAAAATATAAAAAACTATTGTTATTTATAGTAATTGACATTTAATATTACTTAAATTAATATCTAAAATGTTATTCTAAACTGTCATAAATTAAACTTTATCTTTATTTAATTATTTGATGATTGAAATATTAGTTAAATGAAGTTACACCATCTAAAATTTTGATTATAAATTTAATTAAATATTAAAAAATTAATCATTTAAGTGTATTAAATAATTATATATTAATTAAATATAAGATCATTGTAATTTATTGTTAAAATCAAAAGAAATTCATAGACCTTTTTAACAAAACTTTTTGTCTTAATGTTTTGTTAAAAAAATTATAATGTTAATCAGTTTCTAAAGTTATCAAACAAAAATCACAATTATGTATTATATTATAAAAAATTAAAAATAGAAAACAAAAATGCAACTATTATTAAAATATGGTTTTTGGTTTAGACTTACGTTTATTATAAGATTGATTTAAAATAAAATATAAAACAAACAATTCAACTATTACTAAAATATAATTTTTGGTTTAGACTTGCATTTATTATAATATTATGGTAATTATTGTAAGTTCAATGACATACATATTTAGAAGAAAACATTATTCTACTTTTATATTTTGATTTTCATTCATCAAATAAGTTAAAAACAAAAATAATTTTATAGTTTGTGATAATTTTGGATGACATTTAGGTTTTGTCATAGTTTCATAAAGAATTTATCAACCTTAATTTCTCGGGTAACTATAAAATTTAACGTAACAGAATCTAAAATTTGCAATATTTATTCTAATAAATAAAAATTCCATGATAGTTAACCAAAATCAATTTAAAAGAAACATCACTTCTAATAATTGATAAATTAGGTATAAAAATGTAAGTTAATCATATGTGTTCACTTATACATAATAAAAGCAAATATAAATGACCTCATCACTTACAGATTTCCATGAAGTTTAGTTTTTAGGTTAAAAGTGTTCAACACTAAGAACATATGACTCTATTACCAATTTAGTATTCCTCAAAACTACCAAACTGAATCATAAAAGTGGTAATTATTTCATGTCTATAGTAATCAATTCTATGTAATACATTACGATGATCATTTTTTATATAATATATAATTCTGTCATTTAATTTATTTAATTTCATAAGTTGAGTCGTATATTGATAATTCTATATGGTAAAATATAATTATTATATATTTGGATTAAACTAAATTAATTTAGTTTAAATTTAGTTTGATAAGTTGTGTGGTTTAGCATAAATCTCATGTAATAATATATATATATATAATTACTGTATTTTAATATACTTGGATGTTGTACCTAAATTTTAAGAAAATGTTTTTTTTTTTAATTTTTAAAAACTTTTATGAAATTATATGTTTTCTCAAGTTGCCTTTAAAAATAAGTTAATCAACAAATTAAACCCAACAAAATATATGGTTTAGAATTATATAATTAAATGGATTATTTGTAGATTAGTATTTAAATCAACACATAAAATAAGAAATTTCTAATATAGTTACACATTGTAGAAATTTTAAGATATAATTTTTAATTTGTTAAAGAACTCTTTATGAAAATATATAATTTCTCAAATACCCCTTAAAAACAAGTTAATTAACAAATTAAACTAATAAAATATATAATCAATAATTTTAAAATTATTTAAAAAATAACTCGGTCTATATAATTTTATGAAAGCATATAATTAATCAAATAATATTTAAAATAATTATATATATATATATATATATATATATAAATAGTTTAAAATCTTAAAAATTAATTGTATTATTTGTAATTAAAATTAATATATTTCATAAAATATGAAAACAATACATTAATGCATAAATCTTGAATTCTAATAGGTTCAAGTAATTAATGTATGCATCATATACAAATTATAATTTCACATAAATGTAACATTGTTTTGCTTAATTTTTTTGAAATTCTCTCATAATTTTCAACGTAACCACACATTATGATTACACATAAATGTCATATTAATTGTTTAATTCTTTTGAAATTCTCTCATAAGTTTCAAACCATAACCTATGATTTACACATTATAATTGCACATAAATGTCATATTGATTGTTTCATTTTTTAGAATATATGCCTATATGGGCTATCTAAAATCGTAATAAAACTTGGCATTATTATTTTCGTTTTATTTCACATGCTTAAGGGGGAGAAAATTAATTTGTAATAATTTCTGAGTTGTAATTGTTGTTGTATTTCTTCTACTGTAATTTCATTGAATTAATGTTTCTGAAGTTTTTGCATGATGTTCATAATTTTTTATGATCATCATGAAGGGGAGAATAGCTGAATTTCAGAAACAACTGTTGAGTAGTTTGAAATCAACTGAAGGCAATTGCTACATCATCTCAAGACAATTGATCAAGGAAGAGATTTAAAAGCTATTCATGATCCAAGGGGGAGTGTGCTTACAAGAAAAGAGAAGATCATAATAGAAGAGATGTGAAGATCAGAGTGAAACAATAAAGAAGAAGATTTTATCAGAAGATTCAGAGATCGAAGAGAATGTGCAAGAAAAGTTTCAAGAAAGAATGTTCAAGTTCCCTGCAATGTACTTTAATTTGAAAATTGATTTCATCCCTAAGGGGGAGATTGTTGGGTACAAATTTATATAGAGTTGTAATCAATTTTATTGTAAAAGTTCAGGGGTTGTTTGTGTAAATACTCAATGCTTTGTATTGTGTATAAATAGGAGTACGTGTATGTGTACTGTTATAGAGGAATTGAGGAATACACATACACGGATCTGATTGATAGAGAAAAAGTGTTGTGCAAGTCACCAAGAACATCAATGTAATATTCTCTTATCTCAATCTAAGCATTCGATTTTATGTATTAATAATAATTGTTCATATGATTGTTTTATGTTGATATGAATTGCATGAAATATGAATTCACAATTGGTATTAGAGCCTAATATGGCTGAAATTGATTGAATTTTGAAATCTGAAAATTCATTTTTCGAACAAAATTTTTTTTCGAAAATTAGAAAAATCAAAATGGTTTTTGATTCTGTGGATGAAATACATTGAAAATTGGATCGAAGGTGAAGATTTTAAAGGCGATTTCAATGGTATAAGTATCAGATTGTAACTCAAAACACGCAAAAAGTAATTTGAAATTTTCTAATTTTTCGAAACTTTATGTGTTCTTCACTGTTCTTGCATTAATTTGGGAGTTTTATCTGATTTTAGACAAAATTGTCTCTCAAAATGTGTTTGTAATAAAAAACCGAACTCTCGAGTTCATTTTGAAATCAATTGGATGTATTTTAGTTGAAAATAGGGATTTTAAACTTGGATTTTTGAAAAACTGGTTAAACTCGGATAAAACTAAAATTTTAGTTTTAATCGAGTTTGATATAGGCATATTCAAGTTGCATAAGACATTCAATCGAGTTTGATGCATGCTTCATTCAAGTTTGACATATGCATTGATCGAGTTGCACTTCAGCTTTATTCGAGTTGCAAAAGGAAACATTCGAGTTTGATTTATTCTTTCGAGTTTGTTTTTCAAACTGTCCATTCGAGTTTGTCAAAGAGTTTCATTCGAGATTCATTACTCTACATTCGAGTTTGATTCCTTGTTATTCGAGTTTAGTGATTAATCAATCGAGTTTATTGCCTTTTTAACCGAGTTTCATACTTAGTTCATCGAGTTTCAAGCTACTTCAGTCGAGTTTAATTCTTCATCATTCGAGTTTGATTCTTATTCATTCGAGTTTCATCTTTTATCATTCGAGTTTGACTATATGACCTATTATACTTAAATTGGTCATAACTTTTGACTGGAACATCGTTGGAAGGCCTACAATATGTCAAATCGAAGATTGAAAAGAGATCTACATTTCTAGAACAGGCGCAGCCAGTTCGGTAAATTTTCGAGGCCCAATTCCACTCCAGAAAAAAGTTACAGGATATTTTATGCAGAAAAGCTGAAATTTTAACGTCAAAAAGTCATTTCAGAGCTGATTTTTCACAAGTAATCATTAACTGAAATAATTTTTCAAAGTTTTATCAGAATTCATTCAGTTTTTCCATAAAAGATCTTGGAAGATTCATTTTTCTGCAATTCATAATGGCATATGAACATTTTTCAAAGTCTGAGCTGATTGACAAACTTACTGAATCTGAAAAGATTCGTAAGAACAATTACGACATTATCATTCAGTTAAATACTGATAAACATTTGGCGTTACGTGACGTACAAATACTGACTGAAGAAATTCAGAGCTTAATAGAACAACAAAACTCTGAGAGTTGTGCTCATCAATTGAATATATCTGAATTACTTAAAGAAATTGATGAGCTGAGACAAGAAAATTTTCAGACTGCAACTCAACTCAAATATCTTTTGCCTGAAAGATCTGATCTTTACAAGAAAGTTAAAGATCTTGAAGAATTACTTTCCAAGACAAATCATACTGATCAAAATTGTGTTTTAAACAAATCAGAAGAATTTTTTGCTCTTGAAAAAGAGTTATCTTTAACTAAAGATTCTCTTGAGAAGGAAAGACATATGTTCTTACTGAAAGAACAAGACTTTAAAACAAAATCTAAGTTGTTTGAAGATGAAAGAAAGATGTTTTTAATTAAAGAACAATCTTTAAAAACTGATTTCCAATCATTTGATAATGACAGAGTTTCATATTTGGTCATTATCAAAGGTTTAGAAGATCAGATACTTCATCTTACCAAACAACTTAGTGATTCTCCTTCTTCAATCAAAGGTTGAGATTTCTTCAGTTTGTTTAAAATCCAAAGTTGATCATTCTGATTTATTTACAGAAAGTGAAAATAATCCAACTGAATTGCATAAATTTGATTCTTCTTCAGATCTTAAACTTAAGTATTTGTTAAAGATACACAGAGGCAAATGTAAAGTTCCTGAACAACTTCCGATAAAGATTTACACCGGTGAATCTTCAAAGTCAACTTTTCTTAAAGTTTCTGGAAATACTGGTCATTCTTCACAGAAAAGAATTTCTCAGAAAAACACCAAATATTACCAGAAACAGGCTAGAACCGGACAGTTGTTCATAAAGAAGAGTTTGAAAAAGTCTAAACATTCAAACTCAAGTTTCTTTAGAAATTCAGATATTCAATTTTCAAATACTTAAAGAAATTTGTTTTCTTCTTTTGAAAGAGAAGCTGATAGTTATACCTTGCAATGGGCACCTAAACCCAAGTACAAGTGGGTACCAAAACCTGTTTTGAAATGGGTACCCAAGAGCGCTAACAAGTCTGGATCCAAATCTGTTTGGATACCAAAGACATCTTAAATTTTACAGGTTATAGGTTTCTTATCATTTCAGATTAGGACCCGTTCTTCATTTCTATAGGCTCTTGATTACTTCAGGTCAAGACCCGTGCTTCAACTCAAAATTGGTTTCTAGTTAAATTCAGACTAGAACCCGGACTTCAATGAACCAGAGACAATGGTTTTCAGTTCATTTAGACTGAAACTCAAGCTTATGTGACAAATGGCTTCTAATCACTTCAGATTAGAACCCGAGTCTGAAAGACAAATATTTCTGGAATTCCTGCCCTGAATTCAACTCTGAAGCTGCATTGATTTAGAGGGAGTTTTATTTTTAAAATTTTTTGCTCCTGATTTCATTTCTATGAGTTGACTAACTGTGTGTGCTTATTTCCAGGGGGAGTTTCAGACGCACTTTGACGATGACATTTTTCAAAACAGTGTGTGATTTCTCACGAAAATATTTGATACACACAGAAAAAGAGTTTTTGAGCTGAAAAGCAAAATAGTTTCATAATTTTCTGATTCTCTGAAGCTCTCATTGAGATTAATTGATTTAATCTCTTTGATGTTCAAAATCTCATTACTCCGGTCTCCAATTTCATTTGATGCACATTGTGTCTAGAGCTGATTATATACACTTTTAGGACACATCGAGTCTAACAGTCTGCGTGACTATAAATTGCTAGTCCAAAGTGACTAAGCCGGAACAAATATGAGTGATTCTTTCATGATAAAGGATTTCACGATGACTATTTGGAAATCCTACCAGTGTTAACATCATGCCAGTGCTGAAAGTAGGTCACATAGATTAAGTCTATTGTGCAAACAGGAATTCTATGTGGACCTGGACTCGTTATTTCACAAATGAATTTGTTTCATTTTCCTCAAGTCAAGTTGAAAAGCTTCGACTTTGTTTTGTAAAGAAAATGTATCAGTTTAAGGGGGAGTGAGATAAATCTGTTTAGTATAGGGAAGGGATATCAGTTTAAGGGGGAGAAAATCAATTTGTAATAATTTCTGAGTTGTAATTGTTGTTGTATTTCTTCTACTGTAATTTCATTGAATTAATGTTTCCGAAGTTTTTGCATGATGTTCATAATTTTTTATGATCATCATGAAGGGGAGAATAGCTGAATTTCAGAAACAACTGTTGAGTAGTTTGAAATCTACTGAAGGCAATTGCTACATCATCTCAAGACAATTGATCAAGGAAGAGATTTAAAAGCTATTCATGATCCAAGTGGGAGTGTGCTTACAAGAAAAGAGAAGATCATAATAGAAGAGATGTGAAGACCAGAGTAAGACAATAAAGAAGAAGATTTTATCAGAAGATTCAGAGATCGAAGAGAATGTGCAAGAAAAGTTTCAAGAAAGAATGTTCAAGTTCCCTGCAATGTACTTTAATTTGAAAATTGATTTCATCTCTAAGGGGGAGATTGTTGGGTACAAATTTATATAGAGTTGTAATCAATTTAATTGTAAAAGTTCAGGGGTTGTTTGTGTAAATACTCAATACTTTGTATTGTGTATAAATAGGAGTGTATGTGTACTGTTATAGAGGAATTGAGGAATACACATACACGGATCTGATTGATAGAGAAAAAGTGTTGTGCAAGTCACCAAGAACATCAATGTAATATTCTCTTATCTCAATCTAAGCATTCGATTTTATGTATTAATAATAATTGTTCATATGATTGTTTTATGTTGATATGAATTGCATGAAATATGAATTCACAGATGATGTCATGTTTGTAGTAAATTAACTACAAATAATAAATTACAATATTCAATTTGTTAGAATAAAATATATTATTTTATCATTTAGTTTTTTTAGTTTGATAAGTGGAGTCATATACTAATAAATTCCATACAATAAACTTTAACAATCATTGTTGAAATCAAAATAAATCATTCTATTGTAATTTAATTTGATAAATTGAGTCCAATACCAATATATTCAATGCAATAACTTATAATGATAATTTACTTACATCAAAATAAATATTTTATTAGTTAGTTTATTTTGGTTGATAAAATAAAACTAACACGAGTTACTGAGTAGGTAGTAATCTTTTATTACATTTAAAATATGTCTAATACTAAATCATCGATTTAATTTATTTAGTACCAGAACTAGCTACGAAAATTATTTATTTATTTAATTTAGTAATACAATAACAATCAGAGATCTCTAATCTTTACATAATATTCTAATTAATAAATTATTCAGTTAGGTGCATCGCACGGGCCGTAATGATTAGGATGAAAGTTTAAGAGAATTTAATTTAATTGATCTTTATATATATATATATATATATATATATATATATATATATATATATATATATATATATATATATATATATATATATGTGTGTGTATGTATGTATGTATGTATGTATGTATGTATGTATGTTAATAAAACAAAATAATTTGTGCCACGTGTCAATCCCTTAGCTCTTCTAATTTATGTTTTCCCGCCCATTTTGTCTAATATAACTCTTTCAATCAATATATATATATATATATATATATATATATATATATATATATATATATATATATATATATATATATATATATATAGAATTAGGTTCATCAGCGTACTATAAGATTCCAGCGTACCCTAATGTGAATGATCATTTCACATATATTTTTTTTGAATAGACATGTATAAGACAACATTATAAGATTTTTTTTCAAAAGAAGCAACATCATAAATCTTGTGAACGGTAAAACATTAAATTAAACATGATTATGAGGAAAAAAATTAAAAAAAAAGTTTTTTAAGGTTGGTACCTTCGGGTGCACTTGATTTCAAGAGGTACCTTTTTGAACCTGAATCTATATATATATATATATATATATATATATATATATATATATATATATATATATATATATATGTATATATATATATATATATATATATATATATATATATATATATATATGGTTGGGTTCCGGTAAGAACCCTTGTTACCGTGAGAACGTGAGAACCACTCCAAAATGCACAAATTTGTACATCAAATGCACAAATTTTAAAATTAAAAGTTTTACTTAAAATCATTATTAGCCTTAAAGAATAATAAATATCATAATCTAACACTAAAATTACATTCAAAACTTACATTCATTAAATTATAAACTAAATGCACAAATTTAAACATCAAATGCACAAATTTTCTTAAATGCACAATTCGTACATAAAATGGATAAATTATAGCATGAGATGCGTAATTTTTTACATGAAATGCATAAACTTATCGAAAACATTATATTTTAGTATCAAATGCACAATTTTATATAGTGCATGCACAAATTTTAGAGTGGTTCTCACGTTCTCACGAAATATAGGGGTTCTCATGTGAACCCAATCATATATATATATATATATATATATATATATATATATATATATATATATATATATATATATATATATATATATATATATATAAAGCAAAATAATTTTGCCATATGTCAGTCTCTCGTGGAATCTCAATTTCATTTTCCCGCCTAATTTTATTACCATAATTTTTATTCAAATAATAAGGAAAGTAGATTAATAACTCTAATTATCTATTGTAAATTAATTAAGATATATTATTTTCATATTAATTAAAACATTAAATAAATCTATATACGGAGTTAAAAATTTGTGAATAAGCGTTCTAATCCAGTCAATAAAATTTTTATCTACCCGTATATTATGTATTTTAATTTCATAGTTTATATCGTTTGGATAATTTATCTATTGAGTTTTAATATTAGCATCTAATTATTATAAATTTATAATTGTAATATACTAATTTAATTTTATATGTATTTTTTTAAAAAATAATATAAATATATATCCCATGTAATGCATGAGCAAATAACTAGTTAACTAATATAATTAATTTATAAAGTAATTAAAAGATTACTAATATAATTAAAAGATTTTAAATACTTCCTAATTTAACCTCTAATTTACCTAAACCGATTTATCTAGAATTATATAATTGATTTATATAACATTCTTTTTATTTTTAAATTTTAAATTAAATGTTACATGATAAATAAAAACAAATGAATAACTTTACTTAATTCTCGAGATGTCATATGTCATTATTAGCAATTCACGCGTGACCAATTATATTCTAGGAAAAAACAAATAATATCAAAATAATATCTTTCTAAATTTAAATCTAATGCAATAAGATTTAAAATAAATTCAAACAAATATTCATATTTTAATAATTAATAACTACAATATAATAGAAAGTTTAGATATGAAAAAAAAATACTTATTATTACTCATATACATTTAGAAGCTAGTCTAGAAAAAGTATAGTTTATGACAAATAATAATAATATAATTCTTGTATATATATTTTTTAATAAAATTAATATTTTTATGTTTTAATTCTTAGTTTGCATATACTTAATATAAACAAGTATATATTAAAATATTTCTGTAATATACGGATAATAAACTAGTGCTTTATATAGTAGTATACATAAGAAAGTATAAACACAATATGATGTTTTTAAAAAGATAAATACTTTATATTATATATTAATCTATAAATGAAAAAGATATATTATTTTCAAAAAGGTAATACACTCTATTATTTTTTTATGTATAAATAATACTTTGTAATGAAATATATAAGTATTACATTATATAAAATTAAAATCTCAATTTATATAAACTAATCTATATTAAATTAAAAATGAAAAGTTCAAAGCATCATAAGGAACAACTTTTATTTACATAAAAGACGTATTTCATAATATTTTTTGAAAAATATAAACATTATTTTACATATAAATAATTTTTATTAAAAATATCCCCATAATACGTGGGTCATAAACTAGCTCCTTTTTAAATTAAAGTAGATTATTCCTTAAAATATTATTGAAATTAACAGAATACCAAATTTGTTTTACTCTATAGAGGTGTCACTTCATAAACCACAACATTAACATCCAATATATTTTATAATAAAAAGATTTCAAATATGTTGGTGATTAGTAAAATAGAATCATCACAATTTTTGTTTTTCGAGTAAGCATCCAGTTTTAGCAACATAAAACTAAAATATACAATATGTAGTCTAACCAACAAAACATGAAGTCCATGATAGATAATAGCCAAAATCAATTTAGATAAATAACATCCGAAAGAATTGATAATGCGGATGTATAAATGACCGCATATAAGGATCAAATATAAGAAAAGATAAATCACTTCATGATTACTGGATTACTATGAAACATAATTTTCTAGTTGGATCACCTTCCGTCAAAGCATCCGGCCCTAAGAACAAATGACTTCATCACCAATTTATGTATTCCCCTTGATAATTGTTGAAAACCACCAAACTGAAATACAAACATTACCATCAAGAGTTAAGAGTTTAAATTTCAATACATGCATAGAAAGAAACTCACAAATTAAATGATCACACGTTCTCATGTATATATTTTAGATTAAAAAAACCCACAAAATGAAATGTCAAATCATCAAACAAACAAAGTTTGATTCTTATTTTAGAGAGGACAAAGAAACCTTATGATCTTAACATATTTTAAGGTTTTTTGTTTGTACAAACTGTGAAAACATGTTGGTATTTTTCATAATAGATCTTTTATTAAATATTAAAACATGACGAGTTAATCTATAATAATGATTATGTATAGTTATGATCATATATATTTAAATCAATCGTGTGTGTATTTAGTTCCTTAATGTATATACTTCTTTTATATATTTTTAATTTA
Organism: Centrapalus pauciflorus; assembly: GCA_020465985.1. Lineage (NCBI taxonomy): Eukaryota > Viridiplantae > Streptophyta > Magnoliopsida > Asterales > Asteraceae > Centrapalus > Centrapalus pauciflorus. Next base: position 1,784,355 of record JAANYP010003023.1, read on the forward strand.
TGTTTTTGTATTATCACGTCAGTAATTCAATATTACATCAAATTAATATATAATATATGTGATTAAGTCCTTTGATAGTTTGATCAAGTTAGTTATGATTTAGAAATGATATTACTTCTTTGAAATTTTAAAACTTTAATCAAATAATAGTGTGACAAAATTTAAACAAATATAAAAGTTTTGTCCATATGTAAATAAACTTTTGTATTAACTATATTTTTTTTACCATAATATATCTTCCGTATATATACGGTTGGAAGAAATGAAAGGTTTTAATTATCATAAACCTTAATTTTATTTAACACTAAAACAATTGTTACTTCTAACACAATGCACATTAAAACAATATTTAGTTTCATAATCATGTATTTTTAATTATTAATTTCAATAAAAAAATATGCATATATTAAATCAACATAATGGATTTAGCATCAAAGAAATATTTTGTTTAACATCAAATACGCGGAATTTAATTCCATAAACTTTTATTTTCCAAGTAATTTAGCATAAAATACATTAAACCAATTTTTGTTTTTTTGTTAGAACTAAAAAAAACATTCAAACTCATTTGCAATAAATATACTGGCTTCGATAAACACAATTTTTTTAATAATTACAAAATATCTAAGTCTAATAGATAAAATGACAACCGATGCAACGCACGGGTCGTTTTGACTAGTATAAATAACAAAACACATATGATCATGAATTTTAATGGATTTAATTAATAGCATTTCAACAAATACACTATTAGTTCTTAAATAATTCGCATGGCCAGTCCTAAGTATTTTCATGTCCTGGACGGTAGCCCATGTGGACACCCCTCAGGGCCGGCCCTGTTAATACGTTAATATCATAAACAATCTTTATTTCAACTTATATGTTTATTAATGTCTTGCAAAAAAAAAAATATTATAATACATTATGGCTTGTGCTTGCTCATTCATCATGGCAATAATGCTAGTTATATAAATGAGCCAAATGACTTAACTCGATGGTGTTGGAGATATATGAATCAGTATCAAATGAGTATCACATCTTTTGTACGAACCTGAAAGTATTGTTTCTAACAAAATAAATTATTTTTCTACATAACATTACAAGTGTATATAATTTGGTTTTTGAAATTTTTATCAAAAAAAAAAAAGCAAGTGAATAAATTAAACATCCATTGAATTTGTCATCATTCACACAAGCTGTAACAGCCTAGAAATCTGACAAAATGTCACGTCATATAACGATCATAAGTAGCAATATTGCATAATATTTTACAATAATATGTCAGAGGAGTACAATAACATTGGTAATTTAAGACTTTAGTTCAAACATAAGTTGTCGTATGGACTATCACATACATACAACGATGACTCTAATATGTCTGATATAAAATAAAAGAAGCAACATACATGTCGCCGACAATTCAAAATCCCCAAAGATGGTGTCAACATACTGTAAAGGTGAAGTAGGAATCCTCGAAATTGTAATTGTCTCCTACTCCAGTGCTGGATGTTGTTATCCCCTGAGACACATGTTAGGCTCGAATACGTAAGCTAGAGGAAGTCATGAGTACACAAGGACTCTGCAGAATAAACACAATCACGTAACATGTAGTACATGATAAATGAATGCAGCTTAACTCTCACTCATATGCACCTTACTCATCACTAATATATCCAACAAGTAGCATGACATCCAGAAGCATTCAAAATATCACATTTCTGGTAGGGGAGACCCACATGCTAACAGACCACACGAAATAGTGGTTAGCAATAGCAACGATGCACAAAAATGACCTTAGAATAATCATTGCCATTATGGTAACACTACTTTGGGCTAATTAGGGTCAGCTAGCTCACGCAATAACCCATCGCGAATATCTCTGGGATGGATCTCATTTCGTATTAACACCCTATCTTGCGACATGCATATATACCATAATAATAAATAAGTGATAGAATCATACCTGAGGTGCAACTTTCTTTTCTCGTATCACAATCACATATAACAAATAATCAGATAAGGACTGTAAAGAAGGCATGCATCTTGAAAATACTAGTGTATTTACCTAGATGATAGAAGATAGCTCTAACAAACCCTCTAAAGTCACTTCCCGCTCGGTCTGATGTCTGCTTGTACCTGAAGGCATAACGGATTACAACGTATTAACCCCAACCCAATAGATACCCATAGACTACTCATATACTGATAGTACAACTGAATTAACCCCCAAACATAGCCTAATTAGTCCCCAAAAGCCCAAACTGAATTCTAGCCTAAAACAGGGCTGATCACGATCGAGTTCATCATCGCGGTCATGTTAACCCTATCGCGGTCACGATCTCATCTCAAACGTGGTCATCAATACTCCTAGTGCTGAAACCCTAATCGCCTCAGAGTCATTGCGGCCGCGCTCAGGGGACCGCGACCGCGATCCTAGGCATGTAACAGTCTTCTACTTCTGTTTCAGCTCTATCCAAAGGGTTTCCAACCCCTTATTCATTTTCCAGGACATAAAACTCGACACAGATGACATGTAAATGCTATTAATAATTTTCCAATCTAATTACCAAAGAACCGTAACACATAACTAAATTAAGCCCATTGAATTGGAGCTTTGCTTACCTTGACACTTGAAGATACAAAGATGGTAATGAAGGGGATAAAACAAGATGGAATTGCAGCAACAACCATTCAATCTTGGAGTCTCCTTTTTGCTCCAGCAATTCACACGCGCACGCGCGCCCGCACACACACAAACTCTCTCTCTCTCTCTCTCTCTCTCTCTCTCTCTCTAATTAGTCAATTCCTTCAGTTGGAGGTAAGCAAGAATGGATAAGGGCATGACTTTTATATATTTGGTCATATTACGTGTTCGATACCTAATTCCCGATCCCGTTATCAATGTTTCATGTTTACTATTAATTAATTCCATTTAATATCGTGAATCCACAAATATTTAATTATCCGCTAAAATGATATTATGACATCTAACTATATATAGTTGGAGCAACACAATTTTAATAATTAAAAAGACGAGTAGGATAATTCTACTTACCATGTTTAAACTAAGGATGCTACACACTCATATCATATATTCACATAATTATTTTTGTAATTATACTTCATAAAAACCTATTATACCAATTTTACATTAACTTATAATGTTTTTTGATACATGTTTATATAAAAAAATTTTAAATAAAAAATTCATTTTAAGTGGTACTTCTGGTATACTGTAAAAAAGTGATACTTCAATTCCTAGAACCTTATCCTATATATATTGTTTCATTTGAAAAATATATTGAGTTTTTTTAAAAGGCTACCTACACTACCTAAATATCTTACATTAATACATTATTTTAAATGAGACTTTCTACAATGAGAAATACATTGATACCGTTAAGTTAATTAAAAGGGAGGTGATTTATACACAACATTTATTCTCCATACACAACAATTTCACATAAATATATTATTTCAATCTTAATATCAATTCTATCAACTTTACATTTTACCCTCTTATAGTAAGGTATAATAGCCTATTCATATGGAATTGTTGTGTATGAAAAAAAAAAGTGTTGTGTAAAAATCATTACCCTAATTAAAAGCTCTTTGGTACAACATATATGTTTGTCGCAACTAGCTGTAACTTGGAGTTAAAGTTTTTAGTTTTTATAAATATGTTTAGTTAATGTAGTTGTAAATTTTAGTATTAAATGACATAAAAGGACGTTAATATTAACTAAAAATTATTAGGAATGTAAAAATGTAATTTTGTTGGTCAAAAGCTCAAGTTTATTTTGAAAGTTAGTTCAAATAGTTTCTCATAAAAGAGTTTTTAACTTTTTAAGAGTTTTCATTTTCAAATCAAAAGTTCAAGTTTCTACCTGTTAACCATGATAATCAGAAGAATGATAAGGAATTGAATCGATAGTCTGTATTTCTTATCTTTGAGGAACAATGTACAAGAAATAAATAGCCTACTCAGTTTTGCCAAACAAGGAAATACAATAAAAGACATTAAAAAGATTGGCTGTCAATTAGCCAGACATAGAAATCAGCCTTTTTTATTGTAGCTGGTCAATGGACTATTTTGGGAAATGATGGAAAATTGATCCTACTGAATATTTCAACATTCCCCCTCAAGTTGAGTAGTAGGGTCTCCGATATTCAACTTGCCAAGACAGTGCATAAAAATTTTCCCATTTACCGCCTTTGTTAATATATCTGCCAGTTGGTCTTCTGATCGGATAAATGGAAGCTCAATGATCCCATTTTCTAGTTTCTCTTTTATGAAGTGTCAGTCCACCTCAACATGTTTTGTGCGGTCATGTTGAACTGGATTTTCTGAGATCTGAATGGCTGCCTTATTATCGCACATGATTCTAGTGGTTTGAGTTGCGGGGTATCCAATTTCTCTCAAGAGATTCCGTATCCACAATGCCTCTGCTAGGCCTCGTGCAATTCCTTGAAATTCTGTCTCAGCACTTGAGAGGGATACTACTTTCTGTTTCTTGCTTTTCCAGGTAACAAGATTTCCACCAACGAGAGTAAAGTAACCAGATGTTGATCTTCTTTTTCCTTTGTCTCCCGCCCAGTCTGCATCAGTATACACTTGGGTTTCTAAGTGTCCATTTTCCTAAAATAGATTTCCATGAACAGGTGTTCCTTTGAGGTATCTGATGATTCTTAATACAACTTTTATGTGGGAATTTTGAGGTTGATGCATGAATCGGCTCTCAACTCCAACGACATAGGCGATGTCTGGACGGGTATTTGACTATATTAGCTTCCATACTATCCGCTGATACCTGCCCTGGTCAGCCAACTCCGCATTCTCCTCCATATAAAGTTTTTGGTTCACCATCATAGGAGTATCCACCGGTTTGAAATCAATCATTCATGTCTCTGCCAGCAGGTCAAGGACATATCTCTTTTGGCAAATAAAAATTCCATGTTTGGACCTCAAGACTTCAATTCCAAGGAAGTACTTGAGTTTCCCTAGATCTTTCATTTCAAATTCTTTGAATAGATTTGTTCTCGACCTCTTTATCTCTTCCTCATCATTACCTGTGATTATCATATCATCAACATAAATAATTAGGCAGATTACGAGTTTTCCTTTCCGTTTAAGGAATAGAGTATGGTCCGAGTTACTCTGTTTAAAACCATATATTTTCATGACTAAAGTGAACCTGCCAAACCAGGCTCGAGGAGACTGTTTCAGTCTATACAAGGACTTCTTCAATCGACACACTTCTCTTGGATTAGAACTTTCTACGAACCCCTGAGGGGGGGGGGGTCCATATAGACTGTCTCCTTAAGTTTTCCATGCAGGAAAGCATTTGTGACGTCAAATTGATGGAGATGCCATTCTTTATTAGCATCTATAAGGAAGAGGACTCTGATTGTGTCAATCTTGGCTATAGGAGAAAACGTCTCGGAATAGTCGATCCCGTACTTTTGAGTGTATCCCTTTGCAACTTGTCGGGCTTTGTGTCTTTCTATAGTTCCATCTGGCTTGTGTTTTATAGTAAAGACCCAACGACATCCCACTGTTTTTTTTCCACGAGGAAGAGTACATCTTTCCCATGTGTCATTTTTTTAATGCATCCATTTCAGTTTTCATTGCCTCTCTCCAGTCTTTGGATTCTAAAGCTTGTTTGACGGAGGTAGGAATTTCTTGAGTGTATAAAGAGGTGGTAAAGGTATGGGCTTCTGGTGATAAGTTCCCTTTTGCTATATTTGCCATCGGATATCTAGAACTTCGAGCTTCTTTTCCGGAAGAGTATCTTTTTTGAGGTACGCCCCTGTTAGCTCTTGGAGGGAGTTCATATCTAACTGGTTTTTCTCCAGTTTGATTATTTTGTTCAACCTATGAAGACTGCTGTTTTGTCTCACTGTTAGATGATTCAGGAGATTCACTATTCTCATATGTTTCACAATTATTGTTTGAATCAGATAAAGTAGGAGAGTTAGTAGGAGAATCAACATGCTCTTGAGTTTGAGATTACTTACCTTAGATAGTAGGATGGAGGATCATCGTTTATGGTACTGACTCCTGGGTCTGGTAGTGACTTGTGAATAATTTATTCTGATGATGGCCTCCATTTCAACCAACTCAATGCGTCATTGTATTCCTTTTCCCTCTGACCAGTGTGTTGGGTGTTGTAGAAGTATTCAGGTTCAAGAAAGTTACAGTCCATTGTGGTGAATACGTAACGTTTGCTTGGGCTGTAGCAACGGTACCCATGTTGGTTAATTCCATAGCCCACGAACACAGACTTTCCAGCACATGGATCAAGTTTGGTACGTTCCATTTTTGGTATATGAACAAAAACTGAACATTCAAAGACACGAGGTTCGAGAGTAAGTGTAGATGGAAGTTTATGGAATTTTGACAAAGCTTGGAGAGAGGTTTCCAAACCAAGGGATCTTGTTAGGAGACGATTCACAAGGTAAGTTGCGATAACAAAGGCTTCGGGCCAAAAAATTTTTGGAACATGGGATTCAACCATGAGGGCACGAGTTACTTCTAAAAGAAGACGATTTTTCCTTTCGAAAACCCCGTTTTGTTCGGGTGTATGAGCACAAGAGGTTTGATGAATTATTCCCTTTTTTTGACAAAAATCTTTCATGGAGGTATTTACATATTCCCCTCCATTATCAGATCTAAGGATTTGTATTTCCCATTTAAATTGAGTTTTAACCATGGCACAAAAAGAGTGAATTTTGTGAATACTTCAGACTTATTTTTCAAAAGGTAAGTCCAAGTCATGCGTGTGCAATCGTCAATAAATAGCAAATAATATCGGAAATTTTGTCCCCTTCCCCAAAACTTTTGTTGGTCCCCACACATCTAAATGAATTAATGAAAATGGAAAATCAACTTTAGTATCATCCGATTTGAAAGTATGTCTATGAATCTTGGCCAAAGCACATGTCTCACAATTCAAGGCTCTATTTGCAGGAAATATTTTGGAAATAAACGATGTAAGTAACCGGTGGATGGGTGCCCCAATCTTCGGTGCCATAACCAAGCCTCCCTATCCGTAGATCCATGAGCTAGCATCACAGTTCCTTGTTGAGTCACTACTTCATCCACATAGTACAAGCCTTGGCGCTCCGTACCACGCCCAACGATCTTCCCAGATGTCTTGTAAGATACAAAATGTAGGGTGCATTAGAACTACAAAGTTTAGTTCTTTTGTAACATGACTGAGCTATAACAATTTATGAGATAAGGAGGGAACATATAGACAGTTTGATAATTTCATGTCTTGTGACAATTGAATTGTCCCTCCTCCTTTTACTTGAAGAGTTCTCCATTTGCGGTATGAATCCGAGTTTTCCGAGGTTTTGACATTGTACATATGTCAGAAATCTCATAGGTCATTGTATCAGTGGCGCCACAATCAAATATCCACGAGTTATTTTGTTTATCACTAATTTCCATGTTAACTTCCCCACTAGTGGAAGGTGTTTTTACCTCTTCCTTAAGAATACCAAAAAAAGAAGTGGAGTTTTGAGAAAGAAAAGGATTTGAGAGACACTTCTCAACCCTTGTACCTGTTATGGTTCCCTCCTCTTCATCTCCTCTTACCGCTGTTACGAAGCAAGTTCTAGTGTTCTCGTTTCTGGTACTTTTCTTAAAAGTGTTGCTGCCACCGCTGCTGCTAGTGATCTCTTGACTTCCCACAACGGCGGCTCCCTTACCATCTTTACCCTTTTTGTGGCCATCGGCCCACCACTCAGGGTACCCCACTAGTTTGAAGCACTGCTCTTTCGTGTGTCTTGTCATACCACAGTGGTCACATTTAAGCTTGCTTTTGTCGACCCAAGATGATGACAGATTAAACTTTTTGTCTGGTCGGCGACCCTTTGACACGAGCCTTACCCCATCTAAGTCATCGGTCAGGTTCACACCTGATGCCGTCCCTTGCTGTATAGCCCCAAGAATATACAGATGGGTTGTTTCTTTCCAAACAGCTGCGGGCGGCTTCGGCTGTTGGTAAGGGTTCCCACCGGAGTATCTCCCTTTATATGGAATCATATTTCTGATCAAGGGCATTGAGAAACTTAAACAATTTATTTTCTGACCTGATTTTGTTGTATGCAGCAATGTCTGTAGGACACGTCATTGGGTTGGGGTCTCTTCGGTCAATCTCTCCCCAAATGCCCTGCATCACGATCCAGAATTCCTCTAACGATACGCCACTTTGTTTCAACCCATTTGCTTTGACATGGAGATCAAAAGTCTGAAGCTTATCTTTGTCGCTACTGTATGTAACCGTAAGAGCATCCCACAGTGTTTTTGCTGTCGAGAACTCTGTTAAGTTACTAGCAATGGCTGGCTCAATATTTTGAATAAGCCATGAAAAAACGACCAGATCATCCTGCTCCCATTGTTCATATTTTTCATCATTGGATTCTGAAGGTTTTTGGTTAGATGGTTTAGGAGGGTTTTCGATTTCCCCCCTATGGCGCCTCGTATCATCCGAGCCCATAGAGGATAGTTTTGGCTTGTGAGTTGGAGGCTAATTTTAAGGCTATCGAATTGGTTTGGTTTTGTATTTTGGGTTTGATTTTGAACTCCATTTTTAAGAAGATTGACAATCTGGATAGCCAGACTGTTGGTATCTTCTTCGGACATGTTTTGATTTTTTGTAGATGATGAGCACAACCGGGTTTTAGGATCACAAACGTGGACGTGATACCATGTTAACCATGATAATCAGAAGAATGATAAGGAATAGAATCAATAGTCTGTATTTCTTATCTTTGAGAAACAATGTACAGGAAATAAATAGCCTACTCAGTTTTGGTAAACACTGAAATACAATAAAAGACATGAAAAAGATTGGTTGTCAATTAGCCAGGCATAGAAATCAGCCTTCTTGGATTGTAGCTGGTCAATGGACTATTTTGGGAAATGATGGAAAATTGATCCTACTGAATATTTCAACACTACCAACCAAACAGAGATTTTGAGCTTGAATTTCTAAATATCAAAAGTTGAAGCTACTAAAAAGTTCTTTTCAAACACGCCGATTAAGTATTCGTAACGCCAATACTTTAGAAGTCATGTTTAAGACACTAAACTAAAACAATTTTAATGCATCATTTTACAATATTTTCCTTGTCTTTTGCGCTAGTGTAACTTTTGTGATATGACAAATATAGATATATAATAAATTAAAGCTACCAATAAACTTAATTTGATTTTAACTTGATTAGATGGTAATTAGCCAAGCTAGTCTATTCTTATGGGTTAGAGGGGATACATACCAATGGGAATGTTAACCCAATATAATCTAAACAAAGGATTTGTAGTCCCTAATGTTGAAAGTTCAAGTCTCATTAGATGGATGTGTATGTTCTGGTGTACAAAGAAAACTCAATATAATTTGAATCAACTTTAAACTAATGAAAAACAAAATTCTATAAGTCTATTAATAGTCCATAATTCTCTATCTTTTTCTAACAAGTAATTTCTTATATAGTCATTGTTTTGTTTAGATTGATTACATATTAATTTGGACACACAAAATGTTTCTATTTACTTTTCATTCAAATGTCATTTTATATGTATCCTAAATGAGCCAACAATAGTTACACTCAAGGTTGTCAAGATCAAAATTTTGCCTAAAATCGTTTTCGCTTTTACTATATCAGACCATAAGATCGAGATCGAGAACCTACTATAATAATATTATCATTTTTATATATGTTACAATTTAAATAATGATTTAAATTTTATGTCAAATTGATAAAATATTTAACATCCATACATTGTAACGATCGATCAATACAACTAAGCATCGCTCCAAGCTAGTGGTTAAATAAAAATCATAAAATAAGAATTGCTCCAAGCTAATATATCTGTCTATATGATAGTGTTAGTGGATATGATAAAGTATTTGTCGTATTATACTAATGATTTTTACAATAAGAAATCAAATATATAGATTAATGCTATGTATGGCAACACGGATTTATTTGATTATATTTAATTTGACATCATGACACGTTTATTTAATTTGCAATCGAATAAGAATACATAAATGGAATGATATTTCTATTATATATTAGGGGTAAAGCCATACAATAGTAACCTACTTTTGAAAATTTATCAATATGGTACGTCTACTTTTTTAAATATCGATATGGTACCTGTACTTCAATTTTTCATACTGATATGACCATATTTGTAATATACCCCTGTTTTTCATACCATTAGAACCGTGTTTCGTATGTAAAAACCGGGCTCTATTATATAGAATGACCATATCGATACTGAAAATTAAAGTACACGTACCATATAGACAATTAAAAAAGTAAGCGTACCATATCGATACATTTTCAAAAGTAGGTTGCTATTGTATGGCTTTACCCCTATATATTATCTCTTGTACGTGGCACCACGAATAACTCATTGATGGATATTTATATTTTTTTAACGATTATATAATTTTAAAATACTTCATAGAAAAGGAAAGCAACCAATTAGAAATAAGATATCCTAAATATTGCAAACACAGGTTAGAGTGTGGGGAGTACCCACCTCTCTCAAATTCATCTTTCTGTACACGTCAGCGCCACATCAGCATTTCTCTCTCCACCTTTCCCCCCACCTTTCTAACTAGGAAATACCCACCTTTCTTAACCTTATCATCTTTCTTAATTTTTTTAACATTTTAAATAATTTTAACTAACAAAACAAATACTAGAATTAAAATAATTAATTTCATAAAATATTTAAAAACTATTACATAAACTAAAAATTAAAAATTACCGAATTAAAATAAAAAAAATACATAACTAGCCGTCTAAATTTGGTATTTGGGCAAGCGCAATATGTTCCACAAGATCTGAGCGAAGGTTATTGTGTGTTTCCCGATTACGAATTTCCAGTAACGTATTTTGATATACTTAATTGAAAGCGGAATGTTGATTGGATGGAAGCTCGGTTTCTTGAAATGAACATATCGCGAACCCTTCGTCTTCTAAGATCATATTGTGTAATATGACACAAGCATACATGATGTGTCTAATTTTATTTTGGTGTCATGGTCGTGCGGGGTTGTTTAATATAGCAAAACGAGATTTGAGTACACCAAAAGCTCGTTCGATGTCTTTTCTTGCCGACTCTTGTGCTGCCTTGAATCTTTTTCGTTTGTCATCGGTTGGACACGAAAAAGCTTTCACAAAAGTCGCCCACTCGGGATATATCCCGTCGGTTAGATAGTAACCATGTTTGTATTCTGTTCCGTTAATAACAAAAGGAACAACCGGTGCGATCCCGTTTAAAACGTCGTTGAATACTGGTGATTGATTAATCACATTGATGTCGTTGTTGGAACCCGCGACGCCAAAAAATGCATGCCAAATCCATAAATCTTGTGACGCAACGGCTTCCAACATAATTGTCGGATATTGGTGATCGCCTCGCATATATTGTCCTCGCCATTCTGTAGGGCAATTTCTCCATGCCCAATGTGTACAGTCAATGCTGCCAAGCATTCCACGAAATCCATGTTTTGCTTCATGGAACGCGTACAACTGATGAACATCAGATTCAGTCGGTCTACGCAAATATTTGCGTTTGTATAGCTGAATAATTCCCTTACAGAATTCTTGCAAGGTTTCACGCGAAGTTCTTTCAGACATAAAAAGACAGTCGTCAATCGAATCAGCCACCATGCCATATGCGAGTTGCCGAATAGCAGATGTGCATTTTTGTAACGCGGTAAATCCCCTTCTACCTCGAGCATCCCATCGCAAGGTAAAATATTCAAAGTGTTGCTCCATATCGTAAACTATTCGTAGGAATAGTTCTTTGCGCATCCGGAACCTCCTTCTGAACATATCATCTCCATAGACAGGATTTTGAGTAAAATAATTGCGCATCAGACGTTCATTTGCAGCTGCTCGGTCTCTATGAATTGGAATTCTTCGTCTAGGTTGCGGAGAGCTGGCATTTATAAAAGCTTCAAAAAGTTCTTGATAATACTCTGGAGATTCGTCTTGAGTTTCGTCTTCGGTTGATGAGTTTGACGACGAAGACGTAGTATACGGTTCCATCACAATAAAAATAAAATTGTGATTGATTGGAAATAATTTTAGGTTAAATGAAAGAGAGAATTTTGAATGTGTATAGATTGAGAGAAATGGGAAAGATGTAAGTTAAATGTGTTGTGAAGATATATTTATAGGGAAAAATATTTAATAAAATTTTTTTTTTATTTTAAACGGTCACATGACCGTTGGAGGTAAAAGACAAGAGAAGGGAGCGGGGTGCAGCGGGGACCTGGAGCCGGGGCGGGGTTCGATTTCAGCGGGGCCGGGGGGTGGGGGTGGTGTAGCCGCCGGCTTCGGCTGATGTGGCGAAGCCGCCCCGCACGCGGCTTTAGTACTCTGCACAGCCTTATAATGAATCCAAAAGATGAATTCCATTAAAGATATGATAATAATATGATTTAGCATGTAATGTTATTAATTGATATTTAATAATGAATGAGTTTAAAAATAACTTATATGATTGAACAATGACAATAATCTAGATTTGAAAAAAATGAAGATGGCATAGTGACGGATGATGTCTTGTATCTACACAATACTATAGAACAGATTGTTATTAGATCACGCAAGGGATTATCCTTGCATAATCGCTATGAAGATCAAGTTTATTGAGATTGTCTTAACTCGTGTTTACCATTCTTTATATGTTTTTCTGTCTAACTAACAGACAGTTTGTTTGTTTGATGCAACTTCCAAATAGTTGTATTGTAACTACTTTTTGTTGACCTGAAATTGATGATTCAGTCGTCTTAATTTAAATAATATTAGGTTAATAATTTGGCCATTAAATGGTATTCTTTTCATAACTTCAGTACATCAGGTTGCATCTTTCGCATACAAATTTTAGTTGTGAATTTGTACCAAATTTTTTGGTGACATGGGTCTCGGACCTGTTTTACGATCCAACTAATCTCAGGAAGACCATATTTTGCGGGTAGCTCAAAATTATCATGTGTGAACCTCTATAGCTACAAAGAGATATTTTTTTATTGCAATCAGGAATCAAACTTGGATGGAATTTGTACTAATTAAATGTCAATTTCCTCGGTTTGGTATGGATAATCATGATATTAAAATAACTATTTGAAAATTGCAATACAAAATCTTTTTATGACTCTCTTTTATATGTATATGTATATGTGTAGTGGGGTTCAAGAGAGTGCCATAATGCATCGGAAAACCAAAGGAGAACCACAAATGCATCGCAATTCCTGCGTAATGCATCACGATTCTTGCGTGATGTATCACCTGATCCAATTGCTATAAAGTGGTTCACCGGTTTCTCGATGAATTATGGTTATCCGTTGAACCCTCCCCTATGTGTGTGTGTGTTAATTTTATTAAAAGACAATAAGCTTATAAAATTATTAAAAATATTAAAGTAATACAATATGAACCTTTTTTTTAAAACATATTGATATTACACATTTACACTTGCATTTTTTTTTATTTTCAAAGCAGTATGTTTATTTTACTTTTCTATGTTGATAAGGTCATTCTACTTTTTTACATACAAGACAGTGCTCTGTTGATATGAAAAAAAACTAGACTCCATTACAAATATAATAATATTGGTATTGAAAATAAAGTGCATATATTATATCTGTATTTTTTAAAAACCAGAATGTTATTGTATGACTTCAACTCTTACAAATCACAAAAACACATCAATCTTGTAAACAAATATTTTACCAAACAGTAGCTTTGAAATTAATTTGAGCTTATAACAAATAAATTTACAAACGTACCTTTTTTAATTACTTTTAAAAATACCTTTTAATATCTTACATTCTCCAACTTTTAATTATATTATAAAACTTTAGATAAGTAGGTTTTTTTAATAATATTTAATTATATATATTTGTTATTTTTGTTTGTTATAACTTTTTTATTTTAAATATATAAAATAATATATACTTTTAAAATGTAGTTTTTATTTAACTTATGTCATTATTAGATACATATTTGCTAAAGTAAATTGTATTATTTTTATTATTTTTATAAGTGACAAACGAACCAATGTATAATCTATTATAAAAAAATATATACTTTTAAAATGTAGTTTTTATTTAACTTATGTCATTATTAGATACATATTTGCTAAAGTAAATTGTATTATTTATATAAATATTGAAATATATATATATATATATATATATATATATATATATATATATATAGGGGAGGGTTCTTCTAAGAACCATAAAAAATGTGGGAACCTAAGAACCTTTTATAGCCATTGGATTAATGATAATCAATGGTTGATATATTGGATGGCAAGTTTGTAATTATTTTGAACTTTGATAGTAGAGAATCTTGAAAATGTGTGAAAAGGGTATTTTTGGAAGAAAAAAATCTCTTTTTTCTCTTTCTCTCTCTTACTTTTTTTCATTTTCATTTTATTTTTCTTTCATTATAATTGATTTTTAAAGTAAAAAAACGTTTTTTATAAAAAAATTATTTTTCTATATAGAAAATTATTTAATTGCTAAAAAATAACGTATTTTATATAGAAATCTTATATGTTTATATAGAATATTTTTTTTTTCTGTATAGAATATGTTAACGAACATATTCTATGTACAATCTACGTAGAATGTCATGCATTCTACGTAGAATGACATGCAATCTACGTAGAATGTCATGTAGAATGTCAAATATCATATATTCTACGTAGATTACATGATAAAAAATATCAAAAACACATTGAAACAAAAAAAAAAGATTTCATTTAGACATTTTATCAAACACTTGGTATGCAACTGATATAAAATATACAAAAAAGACATTGAATAATAATGTTAGTCTACATAAAAAATATTGAAATGTATAAAAAAAACATAAAAATATATGAAATATATAAGAAACATAACATTTTACATAGATTATGTGTGATTTTTTACAAGTAGTCTTGTATTATATTCTCTTTAGATTATCATTTAATCTACGTAGATTATCATGTAATTTACGTAGATTATCATGTAAAACATCCAATAACTATTACAATCATTATAAATCTAATATCTTACAAATAATCTTCATTATAAAACATGAAAAATAAATCTGTCATATTCTATGTAGAGTATCGAAGAACATATTATATGTACAATCTAAGTAGAATGTCATGCATTCTATGTAGAATGACATTTAATCTACGTAGAATGGCATTCAATCTACGTAGAATGGCATGCAATCTACGTAGAATGGCATGCAATCTACGTAGAATGGCATGCAATATACGTAGAATGACATGCAATCTACGTAGAATGTCCTATAGAATATCAATTATCATATATTCTACGTAGATTATTACATGATAAAATATACCAAAAACACATTGAATAGTAATGTTAATCTACATAAAAAGATATAGAAATGTATAAAAAAACATTAAAATATATGAAATATATAAGAAACATAACATTCTACATAAATTATCTGTGATTTTTTACAATTAGTCTTGTATTATATTCTATTTAGATTATCATTTAATCTACGTAGATTATGATGTAATCTACGTAGATTATCATGTAAAACATCTAATAACTATTACAATCATTATAAATCTAATATCTTACAAATAATCTTCATTATAAAACATGAAAAATGAATCTGTCATATTTTATGTAGAGTATCGATGACATTCTATGTAGAATGACATGCAATCTACGTAGAATGACATGCAATCTACGTAGAATGACATGCAATCTACGTAGAATGGGATGCAATATACGTAGAATGGCATGCAATCTACGTAGAATGACATGCAATCTACGTAGAATGTCGTGTAGATTGTCAGTTATCATATATTCTACGTAGATTATTAAATGATAAAATATACCAAAAACACATTAAATAGTAATGTCAATCTACATAAAAAGATATAGAAATGTATAAGAAACATAAAAATATATTAAATATATAAGAAACATAACATTTTACATAGATTATGTGTGATTTTTTATTAGTAGTATTGTATTATATTCTATGTAGATTATGATGTAATCTACGTAGATTGTCATGTAATCAACATAGATTATCATGTAAAACATCTAATAACTATTACATTCATTATAAATATAATATCTTACAAATAATTTTAATTATAAAATATGGAAAATGAATCTGTCCAATGTACGTAGATTGTACATAGAATATGTTCGTCGATACTCTACATAGAATGTCACGCAATCTACTATCATA
The DNA here is from genome assembly GCA_020465985.1 of Centrapalus pauciflorus. Taxonomy (NCBI): domain Eukaryota; kingdom Viridiplantae; phylum Streptophyta; class Magnoliopsida; order Asterales; family Asteraceae; genus Centrapalus; species Centrapalus pauciflorus. Next base: position 1,800,639 of record JAANYP010003023.1, read on the forward strand.
TATTCTATGTAGATTATCATGTAATCTACGTAGATTATCATGTAAAACATCTAATAACTATTACATTCATATATATCTAATATTTTACAAATAATCTTCATTATAAAACATTGAAAATAAATCTGTCATATTCTATGTAAAGTATCGACGAACATATTTTATGTACAATATACGTTGAATGTCATGCAATCTATGTATAATGCAATTTATGTAGAATGACATGCAATCTACGTAGAATGACATTCAATCTACGTAGAATGACATTCAATCTACGTAGAATGTCATGCAATTTGCGTAGAATGTCATGCAATCTATGTAGAATGTCGTGCAAAATGTCAAATATCATATATTCTACATAGATTACATGATTAAATATATCAAAAACACATTGAAACAAAAAAAAGAAGATTTCATTTAGACATTTTATCAAACACTTGGTATGCAACTGATATAAAATATGCCAAAAATACATAGAATAAAACTATTAATCTACGTAGAATAACATGCAATCTACGTAGAATGACATTCAATCTACGTAGAATGACATGAAATCTACGTAGAATGACATGCAATCTACGTAGAGTATCGACGAACATATTCTATGTTCAATCTACGTAATTTGTCATGCAATCTACGTAGAATGGCATTCAATATACGTAGAGTATCAACGAACATATTCTATGTTCAATCTACGTAATTTGTCATGCAATCTACGTAGAATGACATTCAATCTACGTAGAATGACATTCAATCTACGTAGAATGACATGCAGTCTACGTAGAATGACATGCAGTCTACGTAGAATGTCATGTAATCTATGTAGAATGTCGTGTAGAATGTCAAGTATCATATATTCTACGTAGATTAAATGATAAAATATACCAAAAACACATTGAAACAAAAAAATAAGAATTTCATTTAGACATTTTATCGAACACTTGGTATGCAACCACAGGCGGACCTATGTTAAGGGGAGGGGTTGCCCGTGCAACGGGTCCCTTCCCTAATAATCTCGTTTCGTAGTGTAATTTTTTTTTTTAAATTTAATGGGTGCAACCGGCGAAAATTTAATTGTGCAACTTATATTATTAAAAAAAATAAAAAATCTAAGTGTGCAACTTGATTTAAAAAAACTGTATATCTCAAATGAAGCAAAAAAATTAAAAGTTTAATGTCTAAATAACTAAATACGTAATAAAAATATAACAAATATAACCAAATACTTTTATCCAAATTAAAACCAATAATATTTTTAGCTCAAATTAAACAAAAACTCAATGATATATATTTGAGCCTAGAAAGTTTGTATTTATTTGGTTTAATTACACTTAAATTGTTAATTGTTAATCGTATGTTTTAAAAAAATATATCGATGGATAAAAGTTTCAAAATGAGGTTACTGGAAAGTGATAGTAATAAAGGTCAATTAAATATTTTTTTACGAATCCGATAACATCACACAACCACAATCACAATCATAACCTTCAAATCCTTCAACGCAATTATAACTGACATGCACGATCTCATTTGGTATCATTTCGGTACATCACGAATTTTAAATTATTAAGCAAACTAAAGAGAATATTAGATTATATTTTCTATTTTAAATTATAAATTCAACCCAATTATAACTGAAATGCACGATATCATTTGGTATCATTCCGGTAGATTATGAATGTTAAATTATTAAGCAAACTAAAGAGAATATTAGATTATATTTTCTATTTTAAACTACAAACATTTATTTGTTAGCCCGATCAACTAAATAATTTTAACGAATCTGATAACATCACGCAACCACAAACACAATCATAACCTTCAAAGTTAAACTCAATTAAAATTGACATGCACGATCTCCTTTATTATCATTCAGTTAGACCATGAATTTAAATTATTAAGAAAACTAAAGAGAATATTAGATTATATTTTTTTATTTTAAATTATAATGATTTATTTGTTAACTCGGTTCGACCAATATACTCATTTGAATTTTCAAACCGTGCGCGATGAAAATTTATGCAACGGGTCCCATTGGTGGCTGGGTCCGCCACTGTATGCAACTGATATAAAATATACCAAAAACACAATGAGCAGTAATGGTAATCTACAAAAAAGATATAGATTTGTATAATAAACATAAAAATATATGAAATATATAAGAAACATATCATTCTACATAGATTAGAATAGTAATGTTAATCTACATAAAAAGATATAGAATTATATAACATTCTATATATACATATAGTATTTCTATATAGAATACATTAATTTTTTAGCAATTAAATACTTTTTTATATAGAAATTTTTTTTTTTTATAAAAAACGTTTTTTTAATATTAAAATTAATTCTAATGAAAGAAAAAGAAAATGAAAATGAAAAAAAAAAAGTAAGAGAGAGAAAGTGAAAAAGAGATGCATATAATAAAAAGGTAGAGAGAGAAAGATAATATTTTTTATTCCAAAAATACCCTTTTGATCCAAGGGCTCTAAAAGGTTCCTAGGTTCTCACCATTTTTAAGGTTCTTAAAAGAAACTCTCCCTATATATATATATATATATATATATATATATATATATATATATATATATATATATATATATATATATATATATATATATATATATATATATATATGTATTTGTGTGTGTGTGTAATAAATATCAAAGAACACCTTAATAATATAAACTACTAAAATGTGAGTATTGTTATAATTATATTTATACAGAGTGTAACACTAAAAAAGATAAATTAAAAAAATATATAAAGATAAAAAAAATTGTAGTATTTTTTATTATTTTTATATGTGACAAACGAACCAATGTATAATCTATTATAAAATATAAACATATAAATATTGAAATATATATATATATATATATATATATATGTGTGTGTGTGTGTGTGTGTGTGTGTGTGAGAGAGATAAATATCAAAGAACACCTTAATAATATAAACTACTAAAATGTGAGTATTTTTATAATTATATTTAAACAGAGTGTAACACTAAAAAAGATAAATTAAAAAAAATATAAAGATAAAAAACACTCTAATATACGAAATAATAATTTCACATGCAAAATATATAACTAATATATATAATATATTATAATAATTTATATTTTATTTTATATTTATTTTGGTTTTTGTATTTATATGTCCATTTATCACTTTTCAATCCCAATTATGTTGCCAAACACATACTTGTTGATAAAAGTTTCAGTTACAAAAAGCTCCAGCTATATGTTTCAGTTAAAAGTTTCGGTTTCAGCTAATAGCTAATGTTGTCAAACATACCATAAACTAACGATAACTAACATTATATTTTATGTTAGTCTTGATTGGCCGCAATTCTAAAACATAATCTCCTGGTCTCTCCTACACTATAAATTTATCCAAAATAGAAAAGTTGAAAGTTCATAAATATTCATTGTTAACTTTAACTATAAATAATAATAAAAAACTTAAAATACATTTATATATCCTACGTTTTCATTGTTATAAAAATTAAACATCAAAAGTGATATGGAATAATTGATGTGAGGTAATACAAATGAAAGTTTGGTAGAAACTACCGACACTTTGTTTCTTAGCATAGGTGATATTCTTCCAATAAAAGAAGATATAGATCAAATGCATAAATAAAATGATTTAGACAATGATAGCTTTAGTAGTTTATTTATAGTTAAATAAATATTTGTAATACATTTTCATCAAATATGATTACTAGACAATTTATTTAAAACTAGTTTATTAACTCGTATATTGTGTAATATATATGTAATCAGATTAATCAGCGTATCTATGAGATTCCAGTGTACCTCAATATGAATTATCATTCACATATATTTCTTTAATAAACATGTATAAAACAACATTATAAGACTTTTTTTTTTTCAAAAGAAGCAACATCATAAATTTTGTGAATGGTAAAAAAAAGATCTTATGAATGGTGTGAATGACCATTCACATATATATGTATTGAACATTCACATCACAAAAAGTGTGAATGTATGTGAACTTCATGTATCATGCATATAACATTAATTTAAACATGGTTATGAAAAAAAATTAAAATTTTTTTAAAGGTTGATACTCACGGGTGCATTTGATTTTGAGAAGTACTTTTTTGAACCTGACGATATACATATACATACATACATATATATATATATATATATATATATATATATATATATATATATATATATATATATATATATAGAGAGAGAGAGAGAGAGAGAGAGAGAGAGAGAGATCAAATAACATAATAGTGTTAGGTTGAGTCAAGGTTGTCAAGATCGAGATCTTAATTAAGATCGTTTTCGTTTCTGCAAGATCGGTATCGTAGGATCGGATCGGGATCGTAATATCATACCAAAACCTCATTATTTTTTAAATTTTTTTCCTAGATACTATACTTTGTGATTTTATATTATAAATTAATTATATAACACTTAAAAATATATTTATACAATAAATAGGGAAACAATGTACATTCATCTTTAAAATAATCATGGTCATTAAAAAATAATAATCATTCATCCTATATTTTGACTCACTATCCTAATGGATAAAATGATTGGATGTAAAAGGATAGATCGAATCGCTAAATGATTCCATGAGAACCCGGTTTAAAGAGTCCGGACCGAGTTAAAGGTAGGATCGGATTGGTAACCGATCCTACGATCTTACGAACGATCCCACGATCCTATACGTCCAATCTTGTTATAAAACGATCATACATCGATCCTGCTCGAAATCACTTGGTAGGATCGACCCATCCTACGATCTTACTCGCGATCTTAACAACCATGGTATGAGTTTTAGTCCTATTATAGACCGGCTCAAACCTTTATATATATATATATATATATATATATATATATATATATATATATATATATATATATATATATATATATATATATATATATATAAGGTTTGGGTTGTTGCAGAACCTGAATTTAATGCAGAACTGTATAACTATATATTCGATGTTAAATATATAAATTTTAGAGAATTCAATGTACAATATTCAATATCGAATATTCAGTGGTGAATATTCAATGTTGAATATTTTTAAAAAATATAAAATTATGTCACGTTTTGCATGATATAAAATTCTTTTTCAATGATATAATTTTTTGGTTTTAAAAATTAATAATTCTTATGTTATATAATTTTGAAATTGGTTTGGCAATTCTGCATTTTAGATTCTCTAATGATAATGTCTAGCTCTAGAGAGAGAGAGAGAGAAAGATATATAAATAATATAGTAGTGTTAGGCTATTGTATGAGTTTAATCCTATTATAGACGGGCTCAAACCATTTATGGTTTCTTATGTAACATACGTAACATTGTCTCATATTTTTAATGATTATTAATACATCCATCCCTAACGAGTATTCATTAATTTACATGGTATCAAAGCATCTTAAGGGGGTGTTTGTTAAAATGGAATTGGATTTCAATTTTAGTGTTTAAATCATTAGTTTAAAAAAATAAATAACTTGATTTATATAAAACATTCCATTGAAAGCACTCTTTTTAAGGAATTTGTAATTCCATTAAAGATGTGAAGGAATGTTGAATTCCTTTAATTATGGATTGTGATGGAATATAACTAAATCTTACTTTGTTATCGTTGATTTCAAAGCATCTATACTATATATAATAAGAAAATCACTTGGAGTTTCTGGACCATTGGATAGAAAGAAATCAATGGTCCAGATTAATGACAACTCATAATTATTTATGAAATGTCTCTTATACCCTTAATTAAAATCAATAATTATACCTATGTCATTTCTTAAATTCATTTTCCAAATTTACCACCTTAACTTAATTACATTAAATTTTGATTTTAACTTTTTAATTAATGAATTAATATTAAATAAATATTTACCTAAAATAAATATGTGTCATTATTATCCTTAATGATCATATTTAAATTCAAATGTAAAAATTTGGATTTAAATGTAGAAGTGTAGTAAATAAAGTTAAAAAATTTTGTTAATTATTTTGCTAAAAAGATTTAAAATTTAATTGTTAAAATTTCAGTTGTGAATATGACAAAATTTTGATTGTTGATTTTTCAGATATTCCATTTTTATATTTTATCATTTTCAAAATATATACACATTCACATAATTGAAGTTTTTGTTTCTTACATTGATATTTCATATTTGAAGTTAATAAAATTCAAAGAAACATTTTTTTGGAAACACATATTATTTGTTTCCAATAATACAATATAATAATATTTTTTTATTTAATATCAAACAACTAAATATTTTTTTTATCTTTAATTTAACTAGCTTTCAAATTTTTTTATTTTAATTATATATAAATTTTATAATAATTTATTAAAATATAAAAAAATATGTATTTTCTAAATCAACTCATGTAGTACATGAGTTGATTAACCAATATATTATAATAAAACAAAACAACTCATGTCATATGTCACTTCTACAATACAAGAAAATTTTATTTTTCCACCACTTTTTCCAAATTTAACAACTTAACTTAATTGCATTAAATTTTGACTTTATTTTTTTTTCATTAATTAATTAGTAATAAATCAGATTTTTGTAACATTTAAAATTAATGTTTACCTAAAATAAATATCTATCATTATTATCCATAATAATCATAATTAGATCCAAATGTAAAAATTTGAATTAGTTATGGAAATTATTATTATTATTATTATGTATAATAAAGGATAACATCAAATGTCACGTGTCACGTCTACGTTCACCAAAAAGAAAATTACAACTTATAAAAAATAAAAGATAGATACAATTTAATATTTTTAAAAAAGATAAATATACTCTATTTTTTAATCTGTAAATAATAAAAAAATAAACACAATTATTATTTTTGTATGTTTTTATTTTTACTCATATACTTTTTATATAAATAAATTTAATTAAAAATATCCACGTAATACGTGGGTTATAAACTAGTTGGTTTACAAAAATGAATAACTTGATTTATATAAAACATTCCATTGAAAGCAACTCTTTTTAAGGAATTTGTAATTCCATTAAAGATGTGAAGGAATGTTGAATTCCTTTAATTATGGATTGTGATGGAATATAACTAAATCTTACTTTGTTATCTTTGATTTCTAATTATTCAAATACACTACAGTTAGATTCTAATTCCATCAAAATCCATCGCGTGAAGCAAATGCCCCCTTATAGTAAGGTTTTTCTTTTGAAGTTTCACCCATGACTTTGTTTTCCGCTGCTTTCTATTGATTAATCATTAATTGTGTTCAATTTTTTTGGTTGTCCTAGCCCATAACCTAATCAACCACTCGTCGGCGCATCTTTTCATTGCTTTGTTGCCGCCATCATTTTCTTGTGATTGGTTTTGCTTCTGCATGTCAACCTCGAGTTGCCATCGTCAAAATAGTTTTCTTTGGTTTCTTTTAGTCCAACCCAATTCTTTGTGTTTATTTAGCCATTCGCATCCTGATCAAATCGACGAATTGTCTGGATTTTATAGGAATAGTGTGCCTGATACCAATTATAAAATATAAGAAATGTATTACGAATTACAATTCAGAAATGAAATTACAATACACGGAAATAAATAAAATACGGAAATTAAAATTACAAGTAAAGGAAATAACAATACTGAAAATTAAATTACAATACGAAAAAGAAGGTTGAGTCTCGTGTTAGACATGATTCCCTTAAAACAGATTCGAAGTCTGTTTCCCAGGGTACAACAGCCAAAGCAGCGTGTACTGCCGGAGGTAACCAACTTGCCTGAAAAATCACGTGAATTGAAGGTGTTCTTCGTTCTTGGAAGCAGCAACGTCTTGCCGTTAAAGTGCAAAAAGTTTCAAGAATGCAAAGTGTTTTCCAAGTCTTTCAAGTGTTTCAAGTGTGTTTTGGTGTTTGCATATTAATTATATTCAATTGTAATAATAATAAAAAACCATTTTTATTAAAAATTAAATATAATAATTCTATCATTAAACCATGAGTTATAACAACAAATTAATTATATTTAATTGTAATAAAAAAACATTTTTTATTAATAATTAAATATAATAATTCTATCATTAAACCATTTCTGTAACGGCTCTAGAATTGTCTAGATTCGTTCAAGACACGAACACGGCTCACGCAAAAAAAATAGCTTATACAAAGTACGAGGCAGATGCGAGTGCACACAAGTTTAATAATTTGCTACTGTTTAGACCCAAGATTTGTCTTGGAGTAACTTGTCATGCTTGTCAAGGCTCCTCGTTATAAACCACTCATGGTTTGGTCCATCATCCTATGTGGGACAAATTTTCACACTTTTAACTTGCATTTTCCCACATCAAACACCAATCTTTGAGTATCGATATCTCATTCATCTTAGTTCCGTTTTGGACGTTTTTTATATCGTTGTAATCCTCTCTTCAAGGAGAATACACACCCACAAAATATTAATTATATACCTCACAATTATATATAATTATATTTGGTACAAAAACATGGAAAATACACTTTTTCCTTTGAAAAATTTACACTTTTTTCCAACAAATTTTTCAAATTTTCAATTATTTATTTTTTCTTTATATTTTACATCACACGTATTTGATTTACAATACTTGATGTATTCCAACTACGAATAGTTTATCATATCATCAAATCACAAGTGATTATTATTTTTTTATTTTTTATTTCATGACACACCGTTGCAACCATTTGTTGTTGCCGCTAGCCATTGATTCACTTCACCAGTCCATTTTTTATCGTGGTTATGTCGTGTGTTTTCGTTTATGCCACAGACCCACTGAATCTAATTGTTGCCGTGTTTTTTTTTTTTCTTTTAAACGGCTTACCATCAAAGTTCTCCATTGCAATCGTGTCATTGCTATTAGTGGCATAGCCACCTTTGTAGGGGGCCATGGCCAACCCATAATTTTTTACCACGCTATTAAGGTAAAATCTATAGAATTTGTTTTATCTTTTTATTAATAAATAACTATTTGTTTATTTTTCATCGATTAGTTCAAAACATCAAACATGATTCTTGAAGAAATTGTTGTGTTTCATTTTCAATTTACAAAACGTCCTCTACTTTTTTTTTAAATATTCTTTTGCTCTATACATCATTTTTGTAAATTTGTTGGTTATGGATGTAAGATAGTTTTGTATTCAAAAATTTTTCATGAGCAAATTATTAGTATAAATGTACTTATTTGATAAAGTGTTTGTTTAAATGTTCTTACATATGAATGTAAGATAGCCTTGCATTCACTTAAAACTTTCTAAATGACAATTTTTATCATAACCTCGCTTAGTTTAGGGTTTATTATGAAAAACAATATGTTTCACGGTTTTTGCGTTTTTTTCAATTAATGTTTTTTAAAGTTAAACAATTCTAGTTTTCTGAAATTTGACTATTAAAACTTGATAATAGGTAAAATGATGTTTTTAAAAACTGAAAATCGTGTTCTAATAGCCAAATTTCACTAGACCAAAAAGAAAAGAATTGATTTTTTTTTTGTAAAAAATACCATGGAGGAACGAAATGCAGAAAACCTAAAAACATATTGATTTTTTTTCATAGTAAACCCTTTAGTCATTACATTTTTGTTTTTCGGAACCTATAACTTGTACTATTTAGTTTAGCCCACCCAAAAAGAAATCCTGGTTATGACACTGATCGCTATTGATGCAGTTACCATCGCTTTATTGTGTCGTCGTGTCATGTATTGTCTCTTTTGCGTCCGACCTTGGATCCGGCTATCATTTTATTTTTATTTTTTAAGACTTATCTTCGTAAGTTACTATTGCTTTCACATGTCGCTATGTTGTTTGTCATCATCTTTTCGGTTGACAACTTTGGATTTAGTTGTTTTTCAATTAATATTTTCATGGAGCTATTGTGGCGCAACCTTATGTTGTGGAAGCGTGTCAATATCACTCACTTGCTCGCTGTGCCCCTTTATGCATGTTGCCGCCAATGTTGCTTTCTTTGTCGTTGGTTTCACATGTTTTAGTTTATGCAAAAGGTCTTGTTTTCCTTGTTTGACCTTCGACGACAACGTTGTTCTTGGTCTCGTGGTTCGACATCAACTCACTTTCAACTCCATGGATCGACTGTTGTCTTATTATGTGCTCACTTGTACGATCCCGGTCAGAACTTACTTCCGTTGCTACTATATGATGTTCTATGCCTTCTATCAGATATTGTCACAATGCCCTGGTATTTGTTATTTAAGTTTTAATTGTAGTTTGAGAATATTCCTCTTATGGGGGGTATATTAGATGATATGATAATGTTAGGTTATTAAGCTTAACCTTATTCTAGACGGGCCCAAGCTTAAGATTGTCTCAATTCACCGGAAATATAATTTATATTATATCATTTTTTATTAAAACTATCCATGTAATACGTGATGGTAAACTAGTACTTACATATTTTATTACAAATTACTATTTATAGATAAAAATAATAATGTGTCTTTATCTTTTAACAAATAATTATATTTATCTTTTATTATATATAGATTAAAAAATATAGAGTGTATTTAAAAAGGGTTTATTATGAAAAAAACCACATATTTTCACGTTTTTTACGTTTTCGTCCCTTCATGTTATTTTTTTCCATAAAAAACCTTAAGTTATTCTTTTGTTTTTGGTTTAGTGAAATTTGGACATTAGATCCCGGTTATAATTTGTGAACCGGGTTTTAAAAAACTAAAAAACCGGGTTCTAATGTCCAAATTTCACTAAACCAAAAAGAAAAGAATAACTTGAGGACTTTTATGGAAAAAAACTAACATGGAGGGACGAAAACGCAAAAAACATGAAAACATGTTGGTTTTTTTATAATAAACCCTTTTAAAAATAATAAATTGTATTTATCTTTTATTTTTTTATAATAATAAGTTGTATTTATCTTTTTTTGGTGAAAAGTGAAAATTGTATTTATTTATAGATTAAAAATATTAATGTGTATTTTATCTTTTTAAAAATAATAAATAACATTTATCTTTTATTTTTTATAATAACAAGTTGTATTTATTTTTTCTGGTGAAACGTAGATATGACACATGTCATTTGTGTTCTCCTTTATAATATAGATAGATTTTATAATACACTTTGAATTTTTATATTTATAAAAGAAGTGATTATTTATTAAATATACTCATGCAATACATGGGTCGATAAACCAGCTCATTAAATAAATATATATCTTGGCAAAACGCGGATCGTGCAGGTGATGTGGTATCAAACACTGATGATATGCTCACTTCTCTACTCAGGTGGCCTTTCGATCGTTGGAATTTGATATGACAATATTAGAAAATGATAAGATATTAATATGATAAGATTTGAAACTGATTGAACCAAAAAATGAAAAAATTATAGAAAGGTTAGTAGATGGAGGATGATGAAAAGGAGGTTGAGGGAATATCAAATGCTAAATGAAATTAGATTCCTCCCTCTCTTTTCAACCAAACATGATATGTAAGGATTTTGATATTCAAATCATAAATGAGATGTTCAAATCCTTCAAACCAAACACACCCTCTTATATGTTACTCAATTAACATGCCAACTAGGATATGACGTTCATAAACCCATCAATACTGATGCTCTAAAAAAGTATCGAGTTATATGAAAGTCAACGTGGGCCGAATCTTAATTGCTTAGTGGACTTGTAAACTATTCTTGCCCATGTTTGGCCCGGGCAATGTCCTATTGTCCTGGAATTATTTTTATCAAGGGTCGTCTTTTATTAAATTTGGTAATCATCTGCCATAATTAAAAAAAGCGGTTCGGTTTTCCTAAAAAACGAAGGGTGCAAAAAGCAATTCTTAGTTTGGAGTCCAGTTTTTTGGTTTGGATTTTGTTTTCATGTTTTTTAATTTAATTTTTTTTCTCAAAAGTTTTAATTTTCTCTCGTAAAAACTAGTGTATGTTTGTAAGTTCAACAATAATCAAATTGATTATTTTCTAAATTCATGAAAAACTATTTATGTTAAAACGAATGGAAAAACAATTGAAATAGAAAAAAAAACACAAAAACTAAGAGTATAAACAAGGGTAAATAATTCCTCAAAAAGGTTATACAATATATTGAAGGGAAAATGACATCAAATAGATCTGAATTTTCGACTTTGTACACATATATGTAGTGAACTTTTTTTTGTACACATTTGGTAATCCAAGTTTCAAAATTGTTCCAATTTGGTAGTTGGCGTACCTGTTAACCGGTTGCTTCCGGTTTCGATGCCTACGTGGGCAAATTTTTAATGACGTGACTACCCGTTTTTATATTATACCCGATTTTATCTATGTGGCAACCCGTTTCTTAAAGTCACCCGGTTTATTACCCGGTTATAAACCCGGTTCTTACAGGTTGGATCGATCGTATGAAAAACGAACTGGGTTTATAACCGGGTAATTTTAAATACGGGTTGCCACATAGATAAAACCGGTTATAATATAAAAACGGGTAGCCACGTCATTAAAAAATTATCCACATAGGCATCGAAACCGGAAGCAACCGGTTAACAGGTACGCCAACTACCAAATTGGAACAATTTTGAAACTTTGACTACCAAATGTGCACAAAAAAAGTCCACTACATAAATGTGTACAAAGTCGAAAGTTCAGAGCTATTTAATGTCATTTTCCCTATATTGAAAATATTTAGTTTGGTTTCGTTTTTATATGGAACCAAATTGAGACCAAACCAATATTTTCGACTTACAAAAATACAAAGTTTGAATAGAACGGTTTGGGTTTTTTTATTTTTTGTGTTACGACCAAATAGAAACCAAAAGAAAAATTTCGGCTTACAAAAATACAAAATCTGAACAGAACGGTTTGCTTTTTCTATAATTTTTTGGAATTTTTTTTGTTTCAGTTTAATTTTTGAGTTTTTTATATACATCCTTACTTAACACTATTTGAAGTAACTTATCGTTAAAAAATTATATCTTTTCGAAAGAATATCCATCAAACACAAACTTATGAATGTTGAAAACTATAAACGTAACATGCTGATCATAACATATAAAATTTCTCATTAAGGCAATAGATAATCATGTCATATATGATGTTGTATATGTCTAGATTATATTAAACAAATTTGAACCAATATTAATTATGATATTCTATAACCAAAATATTGGTTATTTATTTTTTAATTAAATTATTAAAATGTAAAAAGATCTTAAAAAACAATATTAGCTATTTTTCAATTTCAGTTTTATAATTTTGTTTTTAAGAAAATAAAGAGTTTCTGTAAAATTAAAAAACTTGTTTAAAAAGGTGTACTTTTAGGTTTTAATAAAACATGATAAGTGATACAAAAATACGAAAGAATAAATATATAAAATAAATATAAAATTGGTGCATGGTATTTTAAAAATTAAAATTAAAAATTGATACAAAAATACGAGGTAACACGTCCGCACTCCCCCATACATGATTGTTTTGTTTTCCTAAATCTTCACAATTATTCATTTTTTCATTTTTTATTTTTAAAAAAATAGAAAAAAATTACTAAAAAAAATAATATAAAATACAAAATTTAACAATAAAGGTAACGTAAAATTCTATTTTGACAAAAAAAGATATGAAATTTGATATTGTTTTTTTCATTTCATTTTTTATCTTTACATTATATTTATCGTCAATTTTTGAATTTTATATTATTTTTGTTGGTAATTTTTTTTTAAGATAAGAAATGAGAAAAAATGAATAATTGTGGAAGATTTAGGAAAACAAAACAAACATGTATGGGGGAGTGCGACGTGTTACCTCGAATGTGTCGCACAAACTCATGAAAAGAAAGAAATCGGTAGCAGAAATAACGGATCAAAGCTGCAAGCAGAGAAATCGTATAATTGGGGAAAATGGAGGTTTAGTGAAGAGAAGAAGCTCTAAAACAGGAAAATGTGACACGCAAGAGCACCAACAAGATATGGATGAGTGGTTGGGTTTTGATGTGAAAGCTGCTTCTGTCGTTATTGAGTCTCCCAACAGATGGCGACAATCTATTGCGTTTTTAATAGACGACATTACCCGTTAGAAGGTTGTTCACGTCAATTCTCTAGTTGTCTTCTTCATCTTTATCTCGTGCTGCTTTCCCCATCCCTATCATCACCAGAATCATACGTCACTATGACTCATCACCCATCTTTTCTCAACCCCTTTTGCTGCCTAGATTCAAATGCGCCTCTGGACTCTGGAGGAGAATATTCTTGTGCAACGACTGTCTACTTCTTTGAAAGAAAAAACAGGTTGCCTGATCTATCCAATGAATGCATCGTATTAGTTCTTCTACCCTGTTGGAAATAATACCCTTTTATGTTTTCTTCTCTTAATAATCCAATTGCATATAAGTTACTAATGATTGATGCTCGTTCTGTTAGTTATATCAAACAGTTGGCTTCGTGATTAGCAGAAATACAGTTCATCGACATGCTAGTCTCAGACACCCATTGTTGGTAGACTTTCAATCATAGGTGTTAATGTATCTGTTATAGGATTTAGGGGTCATGAATTGTAGTATACATCAAAAGCATGAAGTTTTGCTGTGACTTTCTTCCTTTAAGGTTCCTTGGGTAAAAGTTGTTAACTTTATTTATAACAGTTTTTTTTTCCCATGTTCCATATTTTCAGTGAAATGATCAAATGCTTATATTATATGAAATGTGATCCGTCTGTTTTAAACCACTGATAATTATGTGATGCTGATATATTTGGTATAGCTGCTACTTGGAACGAAAGTTTAAGCTATCATGCTTGGCAATGGAGTTATTGGGATTCTTTCAGAGTCTACAAACAAGTGGGAAAGAAGGGCGCCTTTAACGCCAGCACACTGTGCTAGACTTCTGCACAGTGGCAAAGGCAAACCTGAAGTGTCACGAATTATTGTACAACCATCGACGAAGCGCATTCATCATGATGCACTTTATGAGGACGTTGGTTGTGAAATTTCTGAGGATTTATGTGACTGTGGTCTCATATTGGGTATCAAGCAACCAAAGGTGCTTTTTTTATATGATCATATTAATACACGACAATGGAATTCACACTAAAAATTGGTTGGTGTTTGCTGTAGTTGGAAATGATTCTTCCTGACAGAGCATATGCATTTTTTTCCCATACTCACAAGGCACAGAAAGAGAATATGCCTTTGCTAGATAAAGTACGAATGATGTTCATTCTCCATATACACACCATTATCTTATACATATGGATCCCATGTTATTAACATTCTTTATAATGTTTAGATATTGGCTGAAAGGGCATCTTTGTTTGATTATGAGCTCATAGTTGGAGATGAAGGGAAGAGGTTACTTGCATTTGGCAAGTTTGCTGGTAGAGCTGGACTTGTTGACTTCTTAAGTGGATTGGGACGCAGTAAGCACTATGAACTCTATGTCTGTTCTGGCATTTATGGGTTGTATATATATGCTCCATTTGGTTTTCTTTTGTATTTTTTGGCTATTCAAGGAGGACATGATGGTGAAAGGCTGCATTTCACTGTTTGCACTTCACCTGATTTATATCCTCTTCAACTGTAGCTGAATTTAATGATGTCTCTATCCACTCACTTTCAGGGTATCTCAGTCTTGGATATTCTACGCCATTCCTCTCACTAGGCTCATCTTATATGTATCCATCACTGGCTGCTGCCAAGGCTGCAGTTGTTTCCGTGGGTGAAGAGATAGCTACTACGGGACTGCCTTCAGCAATTTGCCCTGTAGTTTTTGTTTTCACTGGTTCTGGAAATGGTATTGATACTCCAAAGGATGATAGATATTTTCCTCTCTCTCTCTGTCTCTCTCTCTCTCGCATGCACCCAATGCAATGATGCGTAGCCCTATAACAACACACACAAATATCCATGTTCCCTTACTATTGATAAAATTCACACCCTACCTGGCAATGGGTTGGGTTGTATACATCCACTGGCACAATGGGTAGGGTTCCTGTTAGCTGGGTATTCAAAATCATCACCTGGTATTTGTACCACGGAACTCATGGGTATACCCATGATTGTGTTTTTCCCCATAAAAAGCGGAAGTCAGCCATTCTCTACCAAATCAAACATTAAAGAATCAACACTACTTGGTTACTCAATCAATACTCACCCATCTTGAACAAAACATAATATGCATATGAATTGAAAATAATATCCATAACTTCAAATGAATTCTTTTATGCTCTTCTTAAGGATGCCTCTAGCTGGTTATTATTTATTTTTTAACTTGAACTTTGTGTCACCCAATCGAACAAGTACAAGTACAAAAATACCTATGATTGGAGTTAACACCCGATACACATGATTTTGAGAGTGCCTGAGGGTACTCGTTTTCTTTTTCTTTTGCCAGGTTTAGGTGATTAGAAGACTTTACTACTACTTCCACATATGATTGTGTCTTTGCTTATAATTATGTTCTTATGTCTCTATCTACTCAATTTGAATGGGGTTTTAGCTTCCTTTTGGGCATTGAATCTTGTCACTGAATTTTGTATGATTCAGTAATCTAGTTTTAAATTTACATGTTAGTTTCACTTGGGGCACAAGAAATATTCAAGCTTCTTCCTCATACATTTGTGGATTCAAGCAGACTACCAGAACTATTTGACAAGGTAATCTTCTGCTTGTTTGTCCCTTTCCTCTTATCTGTTTCCATATGATATGGGAACCGAGGAAGAAATACAACTTCAGTTCCTATTGTTACAATCCTTTGTTGTTTTTTTTTCCCTTCAAAAGTTTTAAATGTAGACTGTTGTGGGAAGGATAGATAATTGCATCACATTTGAATTATTTATTCTCTAGTATCTGTTCATGTTGCTTAGGGCGGGGATCTTCCTCAGTCCAGACACACATCTAGACGGGCTTTCCAAGTGTATGGTTGTGTTGTGACTTGTGAAGACATGGTTGAACGTAGTGATCCTATTGAAGTATTTCATAAAGTACGTATCATTGATTTTGAAGTTCCTTCTTCTCACCTTAAATTCTTACGACTACATTGCTTAGATATGTTCCATTGATTTGTTTTTGGTTTACTGAACAACTTTATTGCTTCTTAAGAGGCTAATAAGCTCTTACTGCAACTCTTTATGCTTTAGACATCTGACTAGAAAGATGACAAGCTGAAACATGATAAAGCTCACAAAGTGATGTGCAGATTGCTAACGACAAACAGCCATTGAAGTGAAAAAAAATGTCACCATTGAAATGCATACAGAGAGTTTGTAATTATCTTTTCTTGCAGGGGGCAGTTACGGAATTTTTTGTTATAGGTTATACAATCAGGATTTTTTTGTCTTCTAGTATAAATTACAGATGATAGGATTCAACTTGTAAGAATGTCTGCGCCAAGTCATCTTCTATACCCAAAAGAAATCCATTGTGAAACACTTTCCACATGATATATCTACCCTCAAATCTAAGAACCAAGACAAGTATACTGGAACATTGATGAAATACGAGGAATACAATGCATCTAGAGAGGAGAATGGAGATGAACAGAATCCTTCCCCAAGAAGCATCTAGTCCCAATCTTCTTGATCCAACATGTATATTTCCTGAAATGTATTTCTAGAAATCACAAAAATTGAAGCTAAACATTTTTTTTTGCACAATATGAATCGGAGAAAAACAAAGATCCACCAACAAGAAGTTAAAAAATTCATCCTTATTTTTCTTATGAAAACAGTAACTCAACAGGCATGATGACAAAAAGGAAAGGTCATATTACGGTCCATTTAGAGGTGTACTATGTTCACATGTTATTTCGCAAGTCAGAATGTTGAGAATGCTATGTCATCACTCTGGATTCATACACTGGTACGGATCACACCAAGAAAAGAAGACTAGGACAACTTAGGAATGAAGTTAGCTTTCCTCAAATACGAGAGCAGGAAGAGCCAACTTGACTTTCTCTGTGGTAGCATGGTTAACGGTCACGTGTTTGTGTTAGTCGGAAAAAAGAGAGATAAGAAGAAATGAGGGCCAAGTAGGCAAAAAATTAGTCCTTTAAGTTCACAAGGCATGTATTGTGCATCCAAAAGAGAAGGTTGAGGCCTGCACATGTGGGAGCTTGAAAGTGTAGTACATTTGTTGATTAATGCGATTTCAGAACCCAGAAGCTGAAGTATATAGCCCCTCCTCTCCTGTAATTATTTAATTGCACTATTGGCCATTGAGAGGTCATCTATCATGCAAAAGAAAACAGTGTGACCACTAACTAACCCCCTGGTGGACTCCACTAATAGGTCTTATAGCCGATGTGAAAGATGTAAATTGTGTAGCCCACTATCAAGGGGAATGCGAGGGTTTGATCCCTAGACCTCCATTATGGGGATTTCATGTCCCCGACTGCTAGGCTACCATCATGGTGCATTGGCGCCATGCATATTATTTCATTAAAGCTAATTAGTGTTAGATATTACCCTTGACTCCTTGAGGCCTTGATATCTAACTATTGAAACCCTAAGAATTTTCTTATCTTTGAATAGTTATGACTTATGACATTCTTCATGCTTAACATTATGACCCATAAAGCATAATGAGTCTTATTGTCATCTATGTAAATCCACTTATTGCTTCGATGGGATTTTGCGGTGATCCTCGTGCATTTCATCACATAATTCACCATGCATTGAGCCTATGACTACTAGAGGTGGCAAAGGAATGGGTCAGGCAGATTGAGAACGGGTCAAAACGGGTCGGTTGGGCTGGGCCGGGCCAGCTTACCAATGCTTTTTCATACATTTAAATGAGTTCTGTGAGTAATGTATTAAATATGATTTCAATATTATATTTGTATCAAGACTATGTTAGCAAGTATTTTCTTTTAACTAGAACGATTTAAAACGTTGCAAGCAATTGAATACATGTTAGGCAACTTATTGACCCGCTTAATCCAAACGATCCATTTCATATTTGGCACCTATTGACTACATTCTCGTCAAGTTCTTACTCCTTTCATACTCAAGGATTTTAGTACTTTATCCTGATACATACTCAATCCAAAAATCTTCACACCCTAGCCAAGTTTCTTAATGGGTAAATAACTTCAAATAAGCCACTACCTAATTGTACATTATATATTCAATTATTCTTATTGTTACCCTCATTTTTGTATACTTTAACTTTACATGTCCTATAAAGAAAGTTAATCTAGAACATATGTGAAGTTATGATGTCATTATGTTGACACTTATAGATTCGACATTGTTTTTGCTCTTTATGAATATTTCATGCAATGTATTCTGACAAAATGTTTCATCACAGGCTGATTACTATGCTCATCCTGAACGCTACAGACCAATTTTTCATGAGAAGGTTGCTCCGTATGCATCTGTTATAGGTCTGTACAAAGTATTTGAAGTACAATTTTCCTAGTCTGGTTGTTTTGTTTCTGTTACAAAAAGGATATTACAACCAGTCAACGTCATTAACTCATATGGTAAACTAAGTCTACATTTCAGTAGTGAATTTCAGGTATTTCTCACATGAAAATTATGTGGCTCAATTACTCAATTTAGTCTATTCAAAATGAATTATTGAGTCAGTCGATTGACTTGTAATAGCAGCATGCTTCACCCAGCTTGTCTCGCCTCTCAAATTTGTTTTGTGCATTTGGCCTTTGAATTCGTTGATCTTTTTAGCATTTATCATATTCGGTATATATGCCTTGAGCAGTTAATTGCATGTACTGGGAGAGAAGATATCCTCGCTTATTGAGTTCCAAGCAGCTACAGGATTTACGACATAAAGGCTGTCCACTTGTTGGGATTTGTGATATAACTTGTGACATAGGAGGATCCATAGAATTTGTGAACAGAACCACATTAATTGATTCACCTCTCTTCAGGTAATATCCGTTTCTCTGTGATTTATGTTTTGAAACTCGGACTCCAGACTATTATATCCATAATATATCTATACTTATTACATAAAGCATTACACACACACACATACATATATGTATGTGTGTGTGCATATATATATGGATGTGTGTGTGTGCATATATATATGGATGTGTGTGTATATATACTTATATTTATAGAATAAGGATCCTGTAGGCACCACATCTTTCATGAGTACCCGTCTGTACTGGTCAAGATGAATAATTTTTTGTCGTGTTTTCTCATATACATGCATAAAATAACATTATAAGAATATGTGAAGAAAAATTCATTTCATGTCTTGTGAATCTATAAAATGGCATTTAAATGACTAAATGTACAGATTGGATTGATGTGACTGTATAAACCCTTATGAACATTTACATGTCATTTATAGACTTACAAAACACGAAATGAGGTGAGTTTAAATATATAGACTTATAATGTTAATTTACACATGTATATGCAAAAAGATGAAAAGAATTATTCATGTTGATTCTCTCTTGCGCGTGCTCTCTCTCTCTCTCTCTCTCCATATATATATATATATATATATATATATATATATATATATATATATATATATATATATATATATATATATATATATATATATATATTTATATATATATATGTATGTATGTATGTATGTGTGTATGTATGTATTGTGTGTGTGTGTGTGGGCATAAGTTATTGTGAGAAGCTAAATATATCTTGAGAAGTATGAGAAGCACCATGATTCACTAATTTTGTACATTGATTTACTTATTTTTGAATATGTGGTTCATTATTTATAAAATCAAAACTAATGAATCAATGTAAAAAAGTTATGAATTGTTGATTTATTAATCCGGAATTTATGATTCATTATTTATATATTCAAAAAAATGGTGAATCAATATGTAAAAAAAGGTAACTATACCTCCTCCTCAATCGAGTATAATTGTTACTGCAACTAGTGACGGTGTAAAAAGGGTAATTGTACCTCCTCCTCAATCGATCTTGATTGGATCGGAGGTGTGTGTGTGTGTGTGTATGGTTCACAAAAGTACCATTGTTTTTGCAGGGTACCTTGAGGTACAGTCTTAAAGCTTTTTTGGATTTTCTTTTCATATTCATCATTATATTAATGTTATATACCTATATATAAAAATTCACATGATTTTAAGTTTTGTAAGTCTATCAGATGACTGGGAATGAATGGAGCACTCATGTGAATTTGCATACATATACTATATATATATATATATATATATACATATATATATATATATATATATATATATATATATATATATATATATATATATATATATATATATATATATATATATATATATATATATATATATATATATATAGAATCAGGTTCATCAGCGTACCCCTAAATATCCAGCGTACCTCTTGTGAATGATCATTCACATATATATTTTTTTGCATACACATGTATAAACCGACATTATAAGACTTTCCATCAAAAGGACCATACCTTAGATTCAAAAAATAAATATTGTGAATAGTAAAAAAGATTCATGTGAATGATGATCCACTTGGATGACCATTCACATAAATATGCATGAACATTCACATAAGTTCAAAGAACGTAGAAAGTCTGAATGTATATGAAATTCACATATTATGTGCAATGTTGCAAAACTCACTAGGCGGTAGTCGGTCGACGGGCCGGGGAGTAGCGATTAATCGGCTAGGCAGGGAGTAGTCAGATTGGAATTTTTTTCATGTAAAATTTAGAAAAATATATACAAGTTACGGCATGCTAATAAATAATCAATTATAAATATAATTGTTCATAGCACCCAAGAAATATGTTTAATTTCATTAATAATATTATTAGATTTTGACTGACTTTGACCGATTCTTGATCATTACCGATTTTGACCGACTAGTCCGTTTTTTATCCGATTTTGGCCGACTTGGCCGATTTTGACCGACTATGAACGATTCCGACTAATTAACCCCGACTAGGGCAGACTCGTATTGGTTACTGCCCGACTAGCGCCTAAACGCCGACAAATCGGCCTCCTAGGCCGATTTTTACAACACTGCTCATGTGTGTAACGTTAATTTAAACATGATTATGATTTTTCTAAAAAGAGTTTTTTAGGGTGTTACCTTCGAGTGCATTTGATTTCGAGAGGTACTTTTTCTAACCAGAATGTATGTATGCATGCATGCATGATGCATGTAATGTATGTAATGTATGTATGCATGCATGCATGATGCATGTAATGTATGTATGTATGTGTGCTTAGGTTATTGTGAGAAGCTAAGGATGTGTTTGATTCAATAAGATGTAATTGTCTTATGTCTTATTACCACTTCTTATCAATAAGAGATGATCTCGACAGTTGATAAGAGGTTCAATAAGATTGTTTGGTTTCTAAATTTATAAATGTCTAAAGTTAGAAGCTTAGGTGCCGCCATATCTACAAAATAATAATAAATTCACGTTTTTTTTAAAAGCAAAAACGTACTTTTGTACAGCTGTTATTGCATAATGTACAAGTCATGACAACAGAATTATTATCAGGAATCCACTTACAGTACAACTGTTAACTGCATGGCGTACAAGTCTCTGAGTCGTTGCTTCATGTATACATTGGTACAAACACCGTCAAATACATTCTCCTACTTCACCATGGTCAACTCTCTACTGCACAGACAAAACCCCTCCTTTGAACCCAACAAAGTGCATGCACCAAAACCCCCTCAAATTGTAACCAATGAATTTCAAACGCAGGTCGACTTTGGTCCCTTAGCGTCGATTCGCCGATGCTGTGAGATAATAAACCCAACAGAGGAGAGGAAGCGGTGGTCGAAATGGTTTCAGGTGGCTGCGTCGCTAGAGAGAGAGAGAGAGAGAGAGAGAGAGAGAGAGAGAGAGAGAGAGAGAGGAGTGGAACCATTTCGACTGATAAGAGAGTGGTAGGAGTGGTTTTTTTTCCTCATCCGATCAGATAGCGGTAAGAGTTATTGGGTTATTTTCCCCTTTTCAATTCAAACGCTCTTATGATCTGAACCTCCTATTCGGTAAGAGTTTTGGGTTCAATGAGAGCCCAATAAGGTTTATCAAACAGGGCCTAAATATATATTGAGAAGTGTGAGAAACAGTATGATTCACTACTTTTGCACATTGATTCACTTAATTTTGAATTTATGATTCATTATTTAAAAATACAAAAAATAGTGAATCAATGTGTAAAATAAGTGAATAACAAAGCTTCTCTCATTTCTCAAGATATATATATATATATATATATATATATATATATATATATATATATATATATATATATATATATATATAAATATATAATTATATATGTGTGTGTGTGTATGTATATATATGTATATATATAATTCATTCACAAAGTCATTTGATAGATTTACAAAACTCGAAATGATGTGAAGTTTTATATGTGGGTGTACAATGTTAAATATACATGAAAAAGAATTAAAAAAAAGTACCTCAAGGTACCCTGTGAAAATTGTGGTACTTTCTTGATCTTGTTTCTCTCTCTCTCTCTCTCTCTCTCTCTATATATATATATATATATATATATATATATATATATATATATATATAATGCAGTGATGAGATTTAAGTATAAACTAAATCATGCCAATCCTTTCCGTATTACTTAATTTTAGCGTCCATTTTAAAATGCATTTAATAATACTTTCTCTAAGTAAATGCCTCCAAGCCATCCAAATTTCACTTTTTACTCTTTTTTTTGTACAACATTTTGTTACCCTTGTCCCTTTAGATTTTCATTTATATCTTTATATCTTTATGACTTTATCATATATTATATTATTATAAAAAAGGCCTTGTGGAGACCTTTAATATGAGCTCAATATTGAATACCTAGACAACTATATTGCCACATTGCATACGTGCATTTCTAGTGTTGAATGATGTAAATTCCCTGCATTCAGAAACATGCGTTACAAACCAGTTCATGCATTCCTTTCATACATGATTATTTTTTCAGCGTTAATAGCAATTCAAAGTATTTAAACGAAAGGAAAATACTAAATGATGTAAATACACTGCATTTAAAAACATTTGTTAGATTGGAGGATACATTTTAACTTGTTAAATTGGCATATATGAGGTTTATTTATGATCTTAGAAGTGGTTTTGTTAGAATATCATCAACCGGGTTTGTCGAATTTACCCAACTGATGTTGAGGAAGCTTACAGATTCAGCCAATTGATGTATTGTTGGACATCTGTGAGGGGATAACCATTGTCTTATCAATTAGAACGGGTATCTAACATTGGATTGGAATTAAGAACACAAAGAGGACTGAGAAAAATTTCTCTCGATTCATTATTACTTATTATTTAGTTGAAAGCTAGAAAACAGTAAATCCAAAGACTAACAGAACTCCCTCTTTTTAGGAGGGAAGAAAAGGGCTTGGCCTCCAATTGAGGTACAAAAGTAGGAAAAGTAAAATAAGAGTCGTTATGCCTATGAATCTATTGAGTTCAATAAACCATCTGATCCAAATGTATCTCATCTCTACTATCCCAGGTTTCTTCCATTACACCTTATGACTCGGTAAATAAATATTTCTGAGGAATGATCTTATAATCATTCTCGTCAACTAAGATTAAAGAGGGATACCATATAGAGCCCGGCAACATTGTGCACTATCAAACATTAGCTACAAGCCTACAAATGCTTGCAATATTATAACTTCATCAGAAAGAGGTAAAGTCAAAAGGATTCTTAAGTGCTAAACCAAGTTCAAAGGATGATTGATGCTAGTAATGTCCTTCGCAGCTCCATTATTCTGTGGAAGTCTGGGTTAATATCAGCAAACTTTTGAACCTGAGGTTTTCAGAATCGGCACTTGAGGTTTTCAGAAGTGTTGCTGAATTTTAGCTATAGCTTGTTATTTATACGAAGTGCTATTTTTCTTTCTGATTAGTCTCCAAGACTATTATATAGTTCTGTTTGCTCTGTTGTTCTAATAGAATTAAGCAAATATAAAGAGGTACATTGTTGATACTCTATTTTGCATCTCATGCTCTTCTTTTCTTTCTGAAAGTATGTTGCTTAAAAGATATTTTAGTATCATGATGTCCAAATGCATACTTAACATTGTCAGTCTTGATGATAGTTTGCATTTTGGCTGCTAGATATGATCCATTTGGTGACTCGTATCATGAAGACATTGAGGGGGATGGTGTAATATGTTTAGCGGTTGACATTCTGCCAACAGAATTTGCCAAAGAGGTACAGTGAACTCTATCTTATTCATCTCTCCAAAGACTCCAATTAAATTTTTTTCTCTATCTGCTTGAAGTTTATTTTGTTAGTAAAGACAGCTATCATTGTTCTCGTATTATGACACCTAACATGCAATCATCTGTCGTAAAGGCTTCACAACATTTTGGTGATGTCCTTTCCCATTTTATTGGGAACTTAGCTACTATGAAAGATATTGAAGATCTACCTGTTCACTTAAGGAGAGCCTGTATAGCACATGGAGGAGCTCTTACTTCCTTATACGAATATATTCCTCGAATGCGGAATTCACAGTAAGTATACCCATATAACATCTTTGTTTTTACATGATAGAGGGATTTATGTTTAAATTTTAACTCTGTTGCTCGAGAGGGAATGCTGATATTCTGTTGCATTGCTTCTTCTAGTTATTTAATTCATTTGTTGAGTTGCATTTCCATACTATGGATTGCATCGTTTAGATATCAATAACTTACCAAAAGAATGGTGCTCAAGAATGTGTATCATTAAGTAGAACATAAGTATAAGATACAATGGGGACTGATGGCCTGAAGGATAGAGTCCTACAACATGATTCTACATATACTCATATAGAGATGATGTTTTGTGCCTCTAATGAAGAAAATTGAGAAACAGAAAACCGGGAATACATTTTCTTCTTTTAATTTCTCATTATGTTCCTTACAACAGTAACACATAGCAATTTACTGATAAATGGGGGAAAACTATACATGTTTAATGGTTTAGATCCTTGGCTATTGGCTGATTTGAACGATGAGAAACTATTTCTGTAGAAGATAGACTCCTATTACTATAAAAGAGCAACCTCATCACTTACAACGTTACCTATATAGATCTTCCCTATGACCGTATCAAACCTAGAGTCTGTGAAGAACTACGGAATGCCACATTTGTGATTAGTCCACAAGCTGGTTAAATATGTCTCAGTACTCAGCTTGAACAAATGCATGCGAAATGGTACACTGGGGATCTCTTTAGTGAGTATGCTTGCTAGTTGCTGTTGTATCATTGTATAAGCCATTAAATGATCCACTGTCTTGATCAATCTTTTTGTGCTTGACGTACTAGGTTTTATAATTAGTTATATTTGGAAGGAGAGTAGCAGTTGTAGTCTTTTGATGAGGAGAGTAACCTGGAAGAAAACATTTTGTTGACGTTGGATTGAGTTTGCTTCTTTGATGGATGGATCATGAAAATAAAGTAGAGTATATTTTTTAATCTAGATTTAGGGTGAAAGCTTTAGATAGAACCTAGCATGGTGTGTTGAGTTTCTACACCGTTAGGCATTCTGCTGGTTAGAAAGGTCTGTTACAATTCTGGACATTACTAACAAACATAATGGACGTCAAGTCAACTGATGGAAATGTACCCCTATTGGTTTGCAGAGAACCGTTAGAGAGCATTGCCAACTTTGGATCTAATGGGAAGAGATACACTATGTTGGTTTGTTTCTAATACTTATGCTTCATTGTCATTTTAGCTTTCAGCATAACACATAATGCATGCCAGGGGATTATTTACTGTCCTTGTAGCTGTTTACTTTTCAATTGGTGTCATGGATAATTGTCGGCAATCTGAATTATACAGGTGTCTCTTAGTGGTCATCTTTTTGACCGATTTCTGATCAATGAGGCCTTGGATATCATTGAAGCTGCTGGTGGCTCCTTTCATTTGGTAAAATGTCAAGTTGGCCAATGTACAGATGCTATGTCTTATTCAGAACTCGAAGTAAGTTCTTTCATGCAGACCAAGGAAATATCCTTTTCTTTAGTTCTATTATCCCCTTTCCATTAGTTCTATTTAATGGAACACAAACTATTACACCTTACACAGTTAGCAACTAGTCATGCACAAAACCTACTGTTTAAAACAGATTATATTATTTGAGAGGGTCTAACCTAAGTACAATCTTAAAATTTTTACTCATTATAAACATTGCAATTTTCGGTTCTAAGCTACCAGCACTCCAGCAGCATCAAATATGTTACAAGAGTCATAGTAACTTAATGTTCATTCATGTTTATCTTTATATTGTTAGGGATATCTTTTATCTTTTTTTTTACTATTTCACTTTAAAAGATTTAAGCCTTAGATGGAGGCCCTAACCTAAGTATGAATCTTCAAACTTTTCTCTCACTGTGGACCTTGCAAAATTTAGTTGTAAGGTAGTGGCAGAATCATATGTGTTATGAGAGTCATAGTAGTTTGATCTTCCTTCAGATTTTATCTTTTTCTCTTGTTAGGATTTCCTTATCTTTATAGCCATCAATTTATTTGTTCAAAAACGTTTTTCTCCCTTGGTAATGTATACTGAAGTTGTAGCTAAGATTCCTGACTTGAGATCTGATAATGTTGAAGAAATAGAGAGGATTGTAATATCTGCAGCTAGAATGCCCAGGTTATCTTGTTTCACCAATGAATATTTTGTCTGCAGCCGCCAGCCAGAATGTCTGTGTTCATTGTTTTTGGAAAGGCATCACTTGGCCGCAGCCAGAATGTCTGGGTTAACTTGCTAGGCATTACTTGGCCATAGCCAAGATGCCAGGGTTAGTTAGTTTCACCAGTTACTACTTGGGATTGTACCTTTCTGTTTGGGTTTTCCTTGTTTGGCTCCTGCGGACAAGCAGGTTTATTCTTCTGGGCAGAGAGTATCAGTCATGTCTCCAGACTAGGAAGTTAGACAACAGGAGTCAGTGAAGTTCATCAAAGAGATGAGACCTATGAGTCTCTCTTGTTTCTATATCTTCTCTTGCTCATATAGTTGTATCATAAGGCTGTTGAGACCTTCAATATAGGGCGACTCTGTATATTCAAAGAAGTCCGAAAGCAGGTCACTTATCATGAGTCCTTCAATTGTAAATTTGTGCTGTCTGGAGTGCATTCAGGAATGTTCTGCATGCATGTTACTTATAAGCATGCTGAAGATAATAATGTCTTTGTGTGTAAATCATAGTCTTAGTCTATACACACCCACATGCATGCTATTTATAAAACACTTACACCTGATGTGTCCCCAACATTTTTTTTTGTTTTTACTGTGAACTCAATTTGGATTGACAAAGTTTACTATACATAGCATCAAACATATTTCAATGACCCAAATTTCTGCTCATTTTGAAGCTACACTTTGGTCCTTTAGCATGCCCCAACCAAATTAGCACCCAAAAACCAAAGAAAATAAGAAATTTGTAATAGAAGAAGCAAGTTATACTTCCCATAGTTTTCATATTAAGTACTACATGATATGCAGACTCTTGTGTCATGCCCGTTCTTATACGAGTCTGATGCTACCAGGTTGGTGCAGATGATAGTGCAGTCCTTGATAAAATAGTTGATACTTTGACATCTGTAGCAAATCCAAAGGAAGTTCATGGAGTTCCTGAGGGAAAAACAAGTTCATTTGCACTGAAGGTTGGCAAAGTCAAGGATAGCTGTGTCAAGTTGGGATATGGTTCAAAGAGGAGGAACATGGTTCTTATTTTAGGTGCAGGGCGGGTTTGTCAACCTGCTGTTGAACTCTTGGCATCAATTGGAAACAATTCACCACCAGAATGGATAAAGAAGTCACCTGGGATATCTGAATTCAAGGAACAGAACTGCATTCAAGTTATTGTTGGATCGCTTTTTCTCAAGGATGCAGAGGAGGTACACCATACACCAAACCTCACTATGTGGCCACAAATTTCATGTCGAGTCTGGCTTTTGAGAATTGCTGCTTGAAATATGACTTTTTTACCAGCTTTGATATGTTTGTTAGATGTTTACCGACAATACACAAGCACTGCCACTGCCTATTCTGTACAGATACATAGCATAGGTTACATAATGTAGTTTTGAAAAAAAAAATTCAAATGGTCATGTTGATATAACAACATACTTACTAAATGTGAATTAATATGATGTCTGACTGCCTGTGATGTCCAGAGGTCGTTGGCGTAGTTTTATTCACCTTTCTAAACATTCTAGTGTAGACAATATTAGTTTTATCCAAAAAACATGTTCTTGCTAGCTATACATCGTAGTATTGTACATATCCACATCTAACCGTGAAAAATTAATTGCTATCTAGCTGTTTTGGTGTTACAAAATCACTATTTTGTCATTAATTATGGTATGTAGATAATTGAAGGTATCCCAGATGCAACTGCAGTTCAGGTGGATGTGATGGATCATGACAGTCTTTTAAAGTACGTCACACAGGTAGACACCCCTTGCTATTTCTTGCCTCAAAATTCTACAATGCTTCTGCTGACGCTATTGACAATAATATATCTCAAATATTAGGAACATATGAATGCAAATGCAGTAGTACTTATGAAGGGTTTTAAGTCTTGAGTGATTAGGGTAGGGGTGAAACAAAATTGTGAGTAAGAGGTGAGTGAACAATATCTTGCCAGGAGGGGTGGGTTTCTATATTCTTATGCAGAGATTTTATCGAGCTTATATAAGCAAAAATTCCATTGGCTTGGACATGAGCATATTGGTAATTGTATCCTTCTGTGCCCTAGTTTGAGTGCGTCATCATTTGTAAGACCGTAACTGTAATTAGATGAGTAATGCATTGGTTTTTAATTTCTTTTACTTGGCCCAAGAGAGATTGTTTGGGGTTTCTATTCATGAGAGTCATGAGCAAGTTTAGGATGGAATTATGTGTTTTTATTTTGTGTATTGTTGGCTAGTCGCTATTGTTTTCTCTAGCTACTCCTTGAGCTAGAACTTTATGAAGAAGAATCCCTATCATTCATCACTATTTATTGAACCCCAGAATTCCAAATGTGAAGTTTTCTCTAAGTTGGACGACGTTCTTGGAGTTGGATGAGGCAGGCAGCTTCTCCTTTGAGAGACTTCATGTATGTTGCGAGGCAGGTAATACAAATATTCAAGATCTGAGTCTGTGTTTTGAGGATGGAGTCCCCATAGGAACAGGAGTCTAGACGTAGGATGTGAGAGACTTTAAGGATGCTTCTTGATATTTTGCAGTTTACATGTTGGGGTGTAGGATTACAGCGGACATGGCGTAGGGCTATGATATCCTCATAGTTTCTTTCATTTATTTACCCCATCAAAATACTATAGATTCATGCTTCAAGGACTTTGTGTTATGACCAAAGGCATAGGGTACAGTTTTTTTTAGAGAAGAGGGTTACCTTCAGAGTTTGGTTTTGGCTATTTGAACCCCCTCTATGTGCTATTTAAACCCCATCCTATTATATTATACTCACATGACTTTATTTTTTATTATTTTTAATGTATTATAATAATGGTTATACATATTACTATATTAGAACTTGATGAATGTCAAACCTATTTCATAGAGGGGGTTCAAATAGCATAAACCTCACAGTTTTCAGCTTAGGTATAGGTTGGCGTAGGCATGAAGGAATACAATGTCACATGACTATTCATCCGTTTTGCTTATATTAGTTTTAGGGTAAAGTACAAACTTCCTCCCTGTGGTTTGGTGGAAATTATGAATTTGGTCCCTAGACTTCATTTATTACACTGACAATCCCTATTTTGAGTTTTGTTACGGATTTGGTCATTCGACCGTTTGATATTTCTAAACTTTTTAGAAATGGCCATTTATCCTTTTACTAAATGCATGCTTAGTCCCTATAGTTTTCCAATTAATTTCATTTAAGGTCCCTATCTAAAACTTCAATTTTTATTTTAATTTTATTTAATATTTAATTATATCAAACACCTATATATATATATATATATATATATATATATATATATATATATATATATATATATATATATATATATATATATATAAAATAAAGGAGAACGCAAATTGCCACATGTCATCTTTGTGTAAAACCAGTAAACACAAAGATCTTATGTGATTTATCATGTTTTTAGTATACTTTAATGCTTTTGAAAATTATTGAGAATATTTCAATAATTGAGGTATACTAGAAACATAATAAATCACATAAGTTTCATGTTTACATAAACTTAAAGCTTATCAGCTAGATCTAATTTTACTAGCACATTCTTCTAAAATGATCAGTATCAAAGTTATTATGTGTGTTTGTGTGTATGAACATTAAATATATGATCAAGCTTAAGGCTCTTCATCTCATCTCATCTATTTATTGTTTCTATTATCATTGCTTCATTACCATGAATAACTTCATGAATATACCCATTAGTTTCCTAATAAACAATTCATGACATCATTACATCATTGCCTTCCCATTCACATTTGCATGTATTCCATCAAGGTGTCTTAACACAATTCATGCACATCCACTTGTTATGACTCCTGAAAGGTGCCTGGCATCGAATCATGACATCATTTTCTTCCATTATCTAGTTTAATAACAGTTAGTGATTCTATCTAAAAAAGTAGTGGTGCTCCTTGCTCTGTTTTGTTTTAGAGTGTTAAAGGTCATGAGTCTTCTTCTTAATAGTTGATGTAATTTATGCCATTGTGCAGGTTGATATTGTTATCAGTCTTTTGCCTCCAAGTTTTCATTGTACCATAGCTAACGTGTGTATTGAGGTATTTCATTCTTTCTCAGCATCTCAGGTTTTAATCCTCGTTTCCTGTAACCATAGCAAATAGATATGCTAACATCAGAAATCGCATTCTTATGACCTCTTGGATTTGTGATTTACCAATTATCCACTCAAGAGGCATTGGGTCAACTGGAGTGGAGTGTCACTGATGTAGCGAGATATTTATAGAATAGAGTCTTTACCCGAAACAACGAACCCTATTTATAAAGTAAAGAGAAAGTAACCTAATTAGATTACAACACCTAAATAAAAGTGTTAGGTTTAATCAGATTTCAAAAAACATTTACGCAACAGAATTATAAAAATCATTAAACCAATACCCGGATCACTCGTGTTAACGTAAAACTCAAACATAAACATGAAGGGGCTAAGAATTATACCTGATTGCGCCATTACAATGTGTTTATCACTTAGAACGGCTACATGTAATCCACACACATTGCACCCTGGACTGCAACACTCTAAAAACGATCGAAATCGGAACCCCCGTATGGGTGGTGGTACTCGGCCGAACGAAAGAGAGGGGGGAGAGAGAACCGAAAATTGTAGGTTAGTTATTGACAATTAGGGTTAAACCCTTGACGCCTATTTATAGGCTTAGTGATCTCTATCCTCTAGTTGTAGGTTACATATAGATAACTATTGAATTAATAAACTAACTAATTTAATTTATTTATCTATTAATTAGTTATAACTAGTTAATTCTTATAATTATCAATAAATATTATTTATTAATATTTGTCAACAACCTACATAATTATCGTCATCAAATGATCATAATTATCCCTTGCAATAAATATCAAATATTACAATCCGTCCCTCAATTTTTCGACTGAATTAATTATCTAATAATTAGTTGAACATAGTCTGATGGTGTGCGTATGTGTGACTTTGTAGTGACTTAAGACATTGGCCATAAATTTAATTGATGCCGAGCACACAAACCTTTCAAAAAGGAAACTAAATGATAAGGAAATGTTAAGAAAAAGCGGCACACGAAACAAACACACATAAATGCACAGAAAAGAAGACACATATAAACGTGGCGGGTCCAAGAATGATCTACGTGTCCACGGGCCACGGCCGCATTAGCAAGTCACTTGTATGAATTTTGGAATAGGGTTGCAATTACATAGGGTCCATATATATAGGAGGAAATACTGAAACCGAATAAGGAAAACCTAATGAGACCCTATTGCCAAGTCTTCGTAGTGGCTGTGAGGTCTAATGGCAACTCGACGGGAAACTCGAATAAAAGGAAATAAGACTACAATAAAAGATAAATATGTAGATACTAATTATTCCTTTCTTCCTCATGTTGGCCCTGATCCTTTTCCTCATCTTGTTCCTTAGGATTCTCATTAATCACATTTAATCAATAACGTAAGGCACTTGTTGATTCCTGAAAGCCAGAGCTGATTGCAAATAAATGATACATGAAGTATTTACACATAAAAAATGGAACACTGATTTGAAAATTGAGATACCTTGAGCTTTTCTGCATGTAGATAGCCCATGCACACTTTTAATTTGCATTATTGAATATGACTTAAATATAAAAGATGCTGGCTTGCAGTTCTCTCTTTCTCTTTCTCATGACTTCAAAAGTTCTCTACTTCTCTTAAGGAAGAAACTACTAATCAAATCCTTTGAGTAGGCTACAAGGTCCTTGTGGTTTCTCAACTTTATCTCAAACAATATCATCAGTTCATGATCAATAGTATGTATCGATGATTAATATCTTTAGGTATTGCAAATAGTAAGTCTCATTCTTGGTATCACACTTAATGTTTTACTAGATCCAGTTTTGAACTCTGAGATGGTGTGAAGTGAGCTGGATATTTTAGGTTTAATGTGGTGTTGGGGATGGAGGTGTTTTGGTGTTCCCATAGATTGTATGTCGATTTCTTTTAGGCATCAGTTTCAGTACGAACATGTCTTTGCATATGTTGCACATTAATATCATAAATCTGAAACTTCCACCATGAGAAAAGCATACCAATGGTTCATGTGCTTGGCTTGTTTTGGCATGTCAGAAGGCTAATATTCTATTTTTGCTCAAACAGGCATCATAACTGTAGAATAGCAACAATATCTGTTGTTTGTAATTTACTGCACTGGTTTCATAGGTTTATAGTTTCTTTCTTAATGCAGCTTAAAAAGCATCTTGTCACTGCTAGCTACATTAATGAGTCACTGTACAAGCTACATGAAGCAGCCAAAGGTTGTGGTATCACAATTCTTGGTGAAATGGGCTTGGATCCGGGAATAGGTTGCTTTTCTTTCTTCTTATATTTCACTTCCAGTATACATGTTCTTGTAATTATGTGTCTGTTTTATTTCAACTAGCTGATCACATAGCGTTTCACATCAAGATGCTGTGATTGTTAAACAAGTTTCAGCAATCACCATCGGGAAATTGTCCATTATTAGGTTCCATTGATTTTATTTCCTACTAATCAAGGTATATATAGTTGAACTCCAAAAGTGGAAAAAAGAAACGATGACAAAGAAGCCAATGTTAGTCCAGTTTCTGTTATCATCACCATCAGATTGCTCTGAATTCCTGTAGCGTTGTTTTTAGGTTGTCTTTCCTTTGCCAAATTTATCAAAACCTTAGATTTTACATTTCATATAAATCTGAAATGTGTCTACCATAACTCCTTTAGCTTGAGTGAGGTTTCTATATAGATGGTTCATATTATGTATGGAACGGTTCCATGCATCTTTAAATGGATCCATTCAGTATGTGATTTTGTCATTGATGGCTAATTATAACGAAATAAAGAATAGCTGTTTAACTTGTGCGGAGACCTAAAGCAATGCAGACTTGAGGAACTAGAAGTTCTAATTAGCCTCCTGCCCTTGGTTCTCCTTGGATTCTGGTACTTGTACCATGGTGCTGAGGTCTACACTAGTGTGGTGTTTCCTCCTTTGTTATACTTGATCTGGGGTTTTATGCCCTCAGATGCAAAGACACCTATTAGCCTGAGCACACTCATGTGGCAATTTGTGTTCTCCTTTATTATATATATAGATTTCACTTGCACTTTATACGCAGACCACCAGTTTGTTGGGAAGGGAATCATTCTATATGTGTTTGTGAATGCTCAAATTAATTTATTTGATGTTGACTTTTATGCTTCAGATCATATGATGGCAATGAAGATGATCAACCAAGCACATGCCCAAGGTGGAAAAATCAGGTCTTTTGTATCCAACTGTGGGGGTATTCCTTCTCCTGCAGCAGCAAATAACCCATTAGCTTACAAGTTCAGGTACCTCTATGAGATCAATATTAACCATTGAAAATAACTAAATAAGTATATGAATGCTAAATTTCTGTTGCAGAACTGGCTTATTTTTTCCATTTTCTGCTGAGGGTTAGTAGCTATACATGCTTTTGCGGTTTTTCCTTTTCGACTGTATCATGAGCCTGAAAGTCAGAATTTTCCACTGAAGATGACACAAAATATATTGATCCGGATGAGTCAAAAATGATATGATAATGACTTCTGTAGATCATTTTTTTAAGGCGGGCCCCAAGGAGTTGAAGCCTGTGAGAGTAGAATAGAATTGGGGACTCCTTTGGAGAATCCCAAGTCTCAACCGCTAGGTCACACCCTATGGGGTAACTTCAGTACATCTAATTTGATGTTAACATGTATATCTGAAGTATGTAATTCTCATTAATCGAGACCCATATATAAAGAGTAATTAAGGTGGGTCATTGACCTTGACAATGATACCGGTACCGTAATTTAGAATAAACCAAATGCAATGAATGACAAAACAGAAAAAACTAGTTAGTCATTTGATTGCTATAAAGAGAAGTGGGTATGCTAATTGCTTACCGAGCATATGAATGGCAGTGATTCAGGCTTGATTTCAGGATGATCTAATTATGATTGATATTTTGTATTCTTGCTTCTAATTATTTTATATCTATGTATGCTATGTAACAGACTTTGTAATCTGATGTATATTATTGTATGAAACAATGATTACAATGCCAAGTATATATAGAAGAACTAATTACAATGAATACTATCTAGTTTAGACTAATTACATTCTAGTCCTTCTATTATAAACTATGTCTAATATCCCCCCGCAAGCTAAGGCCGGGGAACGACCTGTAGCTTGGATCTAAGAAGAAGAAATCGTGAAGACGAAAGTGGCTTTGTGAAGACATCAGCAATCTGATCATCTGTAGATATGAACCGTATGGAGAGTTGTCGCCGGGCAACCTTTTCTCTGACAAAGTGGAAATCAATTTCAACATGCTTTGTGCGGGCATGGAAAACAGGATTTGCAGAGAGATATATCGCACCAACATTATCACACCATAGAGTAGGCACTGTCTTAAGAGGAACATGAAGCTCACGTAGTAAGGCCTGAAGCCAGGTAAGTTCAGCAACAGTGTCAGCAAGAGCCTTGTATTCAGATTCCGTAGATGAGCGAGAGACAGTCTTTTGTTTCCGTGCAGACCATGAAACAAGATTTGACCCGAGATAGATAGCATATCCCCCCGTGGATCGACGATCATCAGGACAACCAGCCCAGTCAGCATCGGAGAATCCAGTCAGTGTGGTGAAAGTGGAGTCAGAATATGCATGTAGAAGCATACCAGACTTACATTCGAGGCGTAAACCATACTCAACAGTACCTAACAGATAACGAAGTATGCGCTTGACTGCGGACCACTGATTTTCTGTTGGAGAGTGCATGAACTGGCAAACCTTGTTAACAGCATAAGTAATGTCTGGGCGAGAGAGAGTGACATACTGAAGGGCTCCCACAATTTGACGATACTTAATTGGATCGGTAAAGGGCGCACTGTCACCAAGAGCAAGATGCGCATTAGTAGTCATGGGGGATGGAACCGGTTTCGCATTCGATAAGCCTGCACGCTGTAGGAGCTCCAGAATATACTTCTTCTGTGAGAGAATCAAGTCTGGGGTGTTGCGAATAACCTCAACACCAAGAAAGTATGCAAGAGGACCCATATCCTGAAGAGGAAAACTCTGGCTAAGGCGGCGAACCACAGTATCAATAGCTTGGGAATTGTTACCTGTGAGAATAATGTCATCCACGTAGACCAACATGTATAAGAGCGTGCCTTGGTGAGAGTAGATAAACAGTGATGGGTCAGTCCTAGATCCTCGAAAACCAAGGGCCTGAAGAGCGGAAGAAAGGCGATGAAACCATGCTCGAGGAGCCTGCTTTAACCCATACAAAGCTTTGTGAAGAAGACAAACATGTTTAGGTTTAGTAGGATCCACAAAACCAGAGGGTTGAGTCATGTAGACGGTTTCGGTGAGATCACCGTGAAGAAAAGCATTCTGAACATCAAGCTGTCGGAGGGGCCAATTCTGTGTGACGGCCAGAGATAAGACAACACGAATAGTGGTAGATTTGACCACTGGACTAAATGTCTCAATATAATCCACACCTTCTTCCTGACTGTAACCTTTAGCAACAAGACGAGCTTTATAGCGTTGTATTGCTCCAGTCGGGTCACGTTTCAATTTATAGACCCATTTGCAATCAACCACATTAGCACCCGGAACAGGAGGAACTAAAGACCAAGTACCATTCCTCATTAGAGCCGAATACTCGTCGGACATAGCACGACGCCACTGGGGATCCTTGTTGGCAATGGAGAAGTAAGGAGGTTCGGTGATTGTGTAGTTGGTGTGGAAGGAGGAGATATTGTGGGGTTTGGTTTGTTTAGGGTTGGGACGTAGGTTAGGTGGCCGAGGACGAGAGGGGGCAGTGGTAGTGGGTTGTGGAGTGGGAGAAGTAGGTTGGGTATCAACAGAAGGGTGGGAAGGTTGGTTAGTGCTAGAGCGACGCTGGTATGTGCGAAGAGGAACGGGTGTAGGTGTATCGGTAGGGGGTGAGTCAGTGGTAGGTGGAAATGTATCAGTAGAGGGAGGAGTGGGGGTAGGTGTATCAGCTGGGAGTGGGACAGAAGAAGACGGGTCACTAGGGGTAGTGGAAGGTGAAGGAGAAGTAGTAGTAGGGTCAGGGTGAGGATAGGATGAGATGTATGGGTCTGATGTAGATGGGGAAGGAGGTTTAGGGGGTTGGTGATAGGGAAATAATTGTTCATTGAAGCGAACATGTCGGGCTATGTAAAGGCGCTCAGACTGTGGGTCCAGGCAACGGTAGCCATGATGGGTTGGACTGTAGCCAAGAAAGACACATGGAGTAGAACGGAGGTCCATTTTGTGTTTGTTGTATGGACGGAGATGTGGAAAACACTGACACCCAAAGACTCGAAGAAAGGAAAAATCTGGGGGACGCTTGAATAAAAGTTCAAAGGGTGAGGTATTAGAGTTTGTTCTAGACGGCATGCGATTGATGAGATAGACAGCTGTGTCAAAAGCAAAGTGCCAGAAACGTTGAGGCACATTAGAGGCGGCTAGAAGGGTAAGACCAGTTTCGACAACATGCCGATGACGACGTTCAACAAAACCATTTTGTTCACTGGTATGAGGACATGAGAGACGATGAAGGATGCCGAGAGAGGAGAAGAATTGGGAGAGATTCCGAAACTCCCCTCCCCAATCGGTTTGAACGGTTTTGAGTTTTGTTTGAAACTGACGTTCAGCCATGACAAGGAAGCTTTTAAAAGTAGCATACACATCAGACTTAAGTTTTAAAGGAAAAATCCACATGAAACGAGAGTAATGATCAACACATAATAGAAAGTATGTGTGACCATCAAACGAGGTAACAGGGGCGGGGCCCCAAACATCACAAAAAACCAAATCCAAAACACCCGAGCTTTTATAAATAGAAGGTAACAAATGTAGTTTAGATGATTTCCCAACAGAACACGAATTACAAAAAGAAGTACTAGAAGACTCATTATTTAAAGGTAAACTATACTTAGAAACCATAGACAAAAATAGTTGTTGATGAGGATGGCCGAGTCGGTGATGCCAGATCGTGGAAGAAGCACGGGTAGTGGAGAATCCGACTTTAGGAATAGGTTGGTTCGTTGGAAGATGAAAGGAGTAGAGACCACCGTTACTTGGACCAGTGAGGAGGATGGTGTGTGTAGACTTGTCCTTCACAACAAAGAAAGTGGAGTGAAATTCAAAAAACACATCATTATCAAGACAAAATTGTTGAACAGACAGTAAGTTTTGTTTAATATCAGGCACATGGAGAATGTTTTTAAGGTTAAAGGTTTTGTTAGGCGAGTGATATTGGGTAGAACCTATATGAAGAATGGGTAAACCCTCACCATTGCCAACATGAAGATTATCAGTACCGGAGTATGCCTCAGAGTGATCGAAACTAGAGAGGTCTGGTGAGACATGGTGGTTGGATCCTGTATCTGGAAGCCAAGAGGTGGACACGTTGGAGCGTAGATCTGTAAAATTAGCTGACGGAGGCTGCCGTGACCGAATAGTAGAGGGATCTCGATTGGGACACTGAGATGGAATGTGACCAATGCCACACCTGTTGCAAGTTCCGAACACAGTGTTTTGAGTAGAGGCCCAAGGAAATTGATCCCGATGACCACCTGTTTGACTGCGGTTATTGTTGTAGTTTCCACGGCCACGGTTATTGCCACGTCCACGACCACGATAATTACCAGACCTGTGAGTAAAGTTAGCCTGTGCAATAGAAGGAACAATAGGTTGTACCTGAAGACCAAGCTGAGAGAGAGCATGCTGAAGGGCTTGGAGCTGATCAGGAGATGGAGTAGTACCAGAAGAAGGGGGGGTGCGATGGTTACCAGCAGTAGTTGTAGACAGAAAAGCCTGAGAGGGCTGGATGACTGGAGTAGACTTCTGGATCATATAATCATGGTCAGATAACAAAGCAAAAAGTTCAGCAAAAGTTATTGGAGACTGGCGACCAATAAGGGATGATTTTAAACCATTGTATTCGTCTCTAAGACCCGAGATAACCACATAGACCAAATCTTTTTCTTTTGGTGGTTCACCAATGTTGGCAAGAGCAGTAGAATATTCCTGAGCCCTAGTCAGGTAGGCTGTAGCAGTTTCATCAGGTTGCATCTGAAGCTTGAGCAGCTGATTTTTAAGGGTGTATTCCCGAGAGGAAGTGTGTGGAGCATATGCACGTTCAAGAGACAACCACAAATCCCGAGAGGTGGTGCCTTGAACATGCTGAAAAGAGGCCTCAGAGATTGTAGAAATAATAAGCATACGTACGTGGGCATCATTGGAGATCCAGGCGGTGTAACTGGGGTTTAATTGTGGCAGTGGTACTGTGGTACCATCTTTGTCAGATGAGGAGGTGATAGTCGGAGGAGGGCAGGTAATTGTGCCATCCACGTATCCAAAGAGGTTGTTTGTAACAAGAAACGGGTGAAGCATAGTTTTCCAGTAGCCATAATTGGTTGGGGAGAGAGTAAAAGCAAACTTGTGGGAGTTATGGCCGGTTTTCTCTGCGGTTGTTAGGGCTGTAATAGAAGCCATTTGTAGAGACAGCAGTAGCAGATGAGGTTGTTTAGGGTTTCGGCAGCAGCAGCAAGGTTGTTTAGGGATCAGCAGGAAAGTAAACAGCAGCAGCAGGGTTCAAAAATAATCGACAGCAGAGAAGAGACAGCAGGTTCAGAAGGTGTGCGGCGGCTGTGACAGCAGGGAGGCAGCAGGGTGGTGAGCGGCG
Organism: Centrapalus pauciflorus; assembly: GCA_020465985.1. Lineage (NCBI taxonomy): Eukaryota > Viridiplantae > Streptophyta > Magnoliopsida > Asterales > Asteraceae > Centrapalus > Centrapalus pauciflorus. The sequence goes on from JAANYP010003023.1 coordinate 1,841,039, forward strand.
GCTGTGGCAGGGAGGCAGCAGGGTGGTGTGCGGCGGCTGTGGCAAGGAGACAGAAGGGTGGTGTGCGGCGGCAGCAGACAGGAGGCTAGGGGTGAGGGCGGCGGTCAGAAAGGTAGGCGCCTAGGGTTTTGAGAAGTAGGCGGCTAGGGTTAGGAGATGAGACCTAGGGTTGTAATCCCAGGCTCTGATACCATAACAGACTTTGTAATCTGATGTATATTATTGTATGAAACAATGATTACAATGCCAAGTATATATAGAAGAACTAATTACAATGAATACTATCTAGTTTAGACTAATTACATTCTAGTCCTTCTATTATAAACTATGTCTAATACTATGTATCAATTTTCTGTATGGAAATGGCACTCACACACACAAGCACGCACACAACAACAGCAAATAGTAAAAGCAGAAAATAAGAACATAGAGTATACGTGGTTCGGTCCAGTAACCTACGTCCACGGCCGCATAGTGAGTCTCCCTGTTAATTTCGGATTAGTGTTACAATTACATTGGGATCAATATTTATAGGATAACTGAAACCGAATAAGGAAATCCTAAAATCCTTTGGTTACAATCGGTCTCCACCAACTCTACATGTTTTTCATGTAATAAAATACATTACAACCTAAGTATTTACATGTTATATGAAATCATTGGTGTTCTAGGTGGTGAGTTGCCTCCCGAACAGGGCTCGTGTCTATTTACATAGGGATGTTGTACTCTAGTATCAACTCCTGCTTCCGTTATTTTTCTGTTGCTTGCTTGCTATTCTGTCTGTGTTCTACCGTGCTATTGTTCTGTTGCCACTTTGATGACCTGTGATCAGAGCAGATCTGAGCTGTCTGACATGTTTCTGCCTCCAGAAATAACGTCAACACTGGCTTTAGTGTGTTATTTTTGCTACTCTATTGTTCCACTCTGATGTCCTTGTGACCTGTTAACTCTTGTATTGCTGGCACTTTCTGGAATCTGCCATTCTTTTTCACCCTTTTCATGGTTTTTGTTATGGATCTCATCAAGTTTCTGATCAAGACCATGCAATACGTTATTGATTCCATCTTACTTAGATCTCATCATCAAGTTTCTGATCAAGACCATGTCATACGTTATTGATTCCATCTTACTATTTTCTTGGTTCTCTGAATTCTTTATTCGGTCATTTAGAGGATATAAATCACATCTAACCCCATAATCCATATAATATCCAAAATTGATAGCATGTGTTGCAAGATGCGCATGTCTGACATCCATGGTCAAACTTGACGAGACTTACAAGTATCTGACAGACCGGCGGTATTTTAGGCCTGTGATTAGGTAATTTAATTCTTCATTTTATTTTGTTTCCTTTGTTCTGCCTTGATGTATAAAGTAAATCAAGGAATTTTCTTGTAAAATAAATGTTTCAACTATTATTGTTACACCTTACCAGAGCCTTAGGGTTAGCTTATGGTAGAGAGTTGCCTCCATTGGTGAGTCACTTGGCCTTTAACAGAAATATGTGACTGGGGATTCGTTTAGGTGCTTTGACATGATTCGATTATGTTTATTTGACTGGGGATTCATTTAGGTGATTTGACATGATTTGATTATGTTTATTTTTATCTTTTCTTCATTTTACTCCATAAAAATCAAGGTTTTCCCTTTGAAAAATACACCATAACAACACAAACTATTTACATTCACCTTGCACTACTCCAAATCATGTCACTACACTCATTTTAGAATTTTGGAAAACCAATCAATAAGTTTTCTGACCTAGACTACTATTCCATTATTAGAATTTTGGAAAACCAATCAATAAGTTTTCTTTGTTGTGTTGTTTGATAAACTACTACATATAATTTTGCTTTCATGCTGACCTAGACGGCTAGACCACTCAAGGGCATTAGCATACAAGTTATGCCATTGAGTATGAGCCATGCATTTTTCTATGCAAGCATTTATTATTTTACAAAACTCTTTCAGCTGGAATCCATCAGGGGCGATACGATCTGGGCGCAATCCTGCCACCTACAAACACAATGGACGGATTGTACATGTTGATGGTAAGTCGTTGAACTCCAGACTAAGAACAAACATGTGTTAATGTGTATCTGATTTTATATGATTTCTCATATGTTGTACATGCATTCGTATCTGATTTTATACGAATTGTACATGTGTATCTGATTTTATATGATTTCTCAAGGTCATAGGCACATCTAGGACTGCTGGCTCAGAATTTCAGAGTCTCTTTGTCCAATAAACTATTAAAGTTTAGAAACTAGATAATTGAAAATGTTCCATATATAATGCATAAACACACATGACTTTTACATTGTTGTAAGGTACTTATGGTGTATATACATGCACAAAATGGCATTGAAGCCATTACTACTCATGGATTAAACATTTGTTGATGTAAGACTCTGTATATTATATCTTTTGAAAGCATAATGGTATATTTGTATGATTGTTATATTCTAAGACTGATACATTACTCAGTTGTGTGGTTTACAAATTTGTAGTACATATTAATTATGTACAAGATGCACCAACTTGATAACAATAATTTGTTGCAGTTCTCATTTGATTTGTATATTAATTGCACCAAGTGGAAAGTGACACCTGTTATGTTATGTTATTTATTTTTTTATAATGGCTTTGAGTTGGGTGTGAACTTTCAGGGGATGATATATATATTTCCGCTGCAAAATTTCGGATACATGATTTACCAGCTTTTGCCCTGGAGGTCCTACCAAATCGTAACTCCTTAATTTATGGAGATTTGTATGGTATAGAAAATGAAGCATCAACTATTTTTCGTGGCACTCTTCGTTATGAAGGTATTATGTGTTTCTGGGATTCTCTGTTTATGCCATTGACACATTACTAAACTGGTATGCCTTTTGGCTTCCACAAAGAATTTGTCCGGATTCATTTCTTAACCACTCTGACTGTTAGCTATTGAAGAACAATTGAGGTTTGTCACCTTGATTTTCATCGACTGAAAGACACATGGCTTGATCAATAATTTTGGGAAAGAGGGAATATATAGAGGTCTGTCTTGGTTCCAGTAGGTCTTATGTGTAATTTCTGTGCACAGGTTTCGGTGAAATAATGGACTCACTTGCGAGAATTGGTTTCTTTGATGATGAAGTTCGTTTGATTCTTACAAATAGAGATACTAGACCTACATATAGGACATTTCTGTATGAACTTTTAAAGATTCAAAGCACGGCGTCTGATGAATCACTGAAGGCAGAAAAGCTTATCATGGAACGGCTACTAGCACTTGGAATCTGCAAAGATGAGGGAGCTGCAATCAGGACAACTAAAGCAATTATGTAAGTACAAGTATGATTGCAGTATTATATTAGTATGCTTTTATAACTATTAACATTGGTCAACTTCTTGGTTAGGTTTTTGGGATTTTACGAGCAAACAGAGGTACCTTCGTCATGCCAAACTGCATTTGACGTGACCTGCCTCCGCATGGAAGAAAGATTAGCCTACACCAGGATGGAACAGGTAATCCATGGAAAGGGAGTTTCTCTTGATCTAGAACCTACAGTTATTTAATACGGTATCAAGAGATCACTTCACAATGGTCAACATGCATGATCCAAGAAACTGAATTTTATATAAATGTTCATATCACTCAACTCGTCTACTTGATTACCAAAATGATGATTAAAGGATAAAAGTAGGAGAAATTGAGTGCTAGAAGGACTTTCTAGTATATATGGGGAAAACACACCTACAATTTTGTCAAATTAATTGTTGTCTTTGAAAATTATATTTAGGTTAAGATACTTGAATGGACTTGCCTAACATTGGCACTAGAGATGATGTTAACTTAAGTGCTATCCTTGAGGTTCGTATGTTGTTAATTAAAGAAATGAAACATATTTCAGGACATGGTTCTTTTACATCACGAGATAGTGGTAGATTTCCCAAATGGTCGCCCTACGGAAAACCATCAAGCAACATTATTGGAATTTGGAAGGACTCAGAATGGGAAAGCAATCAGTGCCATGGCCTTTACTGTTGGGATTCCAGTTGCAATTGGAGCATTGGTATCTACTTGCTTCTGTTAGTTTTGATCTCCTACACCAATAGTATCTACTGTAACTAACAAAATTTCATCGATTGTTGCCAGCTTTTACTTGCGAAAACTGTTACTAGTACTGGTGTGTTGAGGCCTATTGATCCAGAAGTTTTTGAGCCAGGTAATTACCCTGCACTTTGTGTGGTGTGTGTGTGTGTGTGTGTGTGTGTGTGTGTGTGAGAGAGAGAGAGATTGAACTTTATACAAACGACATGAAGTTGCTTTACTTTCTACGTGTGGTTTTGCAGCACTAGAAATCTTGCAAGCTTATGGTTTCAACATACTGGAGAAGATTGATTAAAAGCTTCCATGCTTCTGATTCGTGTTGATAAATGTGAAGAAAACAATACGTTTATCAATATTTAATCTTATGCCCTACATAAAACAAAATTCTGTTTGGATTAACATGGAGTTTGTTTATTTGTGTATATAAACATATATTGTACTCGTCTATTTTTTTTTTTTTAATTTATAAAATCGTCCTCGTCAAAGTCATGTTTTAATACATATAATATATAATTTTCTTTGAAGTGGATAAACATTTAAAAATCTATCACTATCTATGAAATTCAAATTAATGCTTCTGTAGTTATGTGTATAGCTAAAAGGGAGAGATAAGAGAGAAAAAAAATTAGATAACTTAACGAGGACAAATCAAAACAATGGTAGTAAATTATGATGGAAACAAAGAGACACTCATGAATAATTTAAGATTTACAAGAATGGACATATAGCATCAAGTACAAATCAAATCATTATGCTTTGGATTTTTTTTTTTTTTTTTTTTGAACGTCAAACTACTCTTAAACTACTCTTTTTGCCCCAAGTGGGGACTTTAGACTTACTTTCACCACCTAAATTCAAACTTGCCTGAGACGGGAGTCGAATCCATGACATCACACTTGCATTACACATTGGATGAGTATGTGTTCAGATCTTGTGATGGTTTATTGCTATAAATGAAATTCAATCATGAACAAAATTAACCTCTTAAAAAAAATAAACAATACGTACAAGTCTAAAACATCTCACACTTTAGTACAATAAAGGAGAAACCCAAACTTCCAGCATTCTTGAACATGCATGTAAAGTTTCAGTCAAATGCAGTTGTATAGGTTTGGCAAGAGAGAGCTCAAAGATTGATGTGTGAGAAATGTAGGTGTTTAAGAGTAAAATAAAAATATTGTTTTTAACATTTGAATTGATAGATATTTATCAGAACTAAAGAATAAAAACTAAATCACTTAAATTAGATCTAAATCAAAACCACTCATAACCAGTTTTATATTTTCGACATACTCTATCGTTACTTTAAGAGTTAAAAGTCCCTAATTAGAGTATCAGCAATCGCGATGGTGGCCTTGTGAGGAGACTGGAGAGCTCTTTAATCAATGGAACTCATTTCCGTTGCTGGGATCTTCTTCTTTCTCCTTTCTATCCTCTCTGCAAAATCCGGTTCTTTAGCAGAGTTTGCACTCACCGGGTGGACCAGCTTCAACACAGACTCTAAATGTAGTAGGACGTCCGTTGCTTGGACTGCCAGACTGCAGATGCTCTAAACGGCTAGCCAAAGACACTTAATCATGAAAACATTTTTTTATTTCGGTAAAAAAAAAATATATATATATATATATATATATATATATATATATATATATATATATACCCTTTTACAATCCCAATGGAAGATCTTTGGTATTCAAGAAAGCACATTTGAATCAACAAAGTGGCATCTTTATTTCACATGTCTGTATGGTACTTGTCTATTAAAAAGGAAAAAAAGAAAAAGAAAAAAGGATGTACATCTTTTAGCTAGTGACATGTTTTTACAGGGAAGAACATGACTTGTTGTTTCAAAAAAACTAAAAGAAAGATGAATCATATCATATCATGTAGCATGTTATTATGGTAGCTAAAGTAATCAATCGTATCAAAGCTTTTTCTTTATCAAGTAGTGACCAAAAGCCACACCGAACCTCCGTGCACTGCCCCCACAAGAGGAAAAAGATAGCGACTGTTGTCCAAAAAGATGGAATAAAGACACAATAATGGAGAAGTGAATCTCTGCGTGTACGTTGACATTTATATCTCATGGTCATGGCTTTTAAAGCAAAACCGAAAGAGAGAGCTTATCGAACAAGATAGGAACAAAGTAAAAGGAGAATGCTTGTAGGCTGGCACCAATGAGATATCTATATATACACACACACCCACACACACACGCACCTCCAATCCGATCAAGATCAAGATCGATTTAGGAGGAGGTACAGTTACCCTTTTTACACCGTCGCTAGTTGCAAGTAGCAAGTATACTTGATTATACCATTTCCAGTTTCCACTGTTTCTATAGCTAGCTATCATATCTTGTTGCATTAAATATCTCTCACCTGTCTCCTAAACCAAATTTAATGAAATTTACCCCATCCATCCACCCACCCACCCCTTTCTCTCTCTGTTACTTGCAGAACTAGTTTCTCATTAAATTGGGTGGTGGTCTATAAGTCCTATAACTAACAAATTATAAAAAATAAAAAAAAAAGTAGTCTCTGAGTCCTTATGATTCACAAATTACAACTGCATATGGCTTTTCATCCTTGTTTCTTGAGGACTAGCAAACTTGTCCTCATATTTGTACTAGCAGCAGCATCTACTATTCACCCAACTCCTGCATTTGCTGCCTACAACAAAAACAGTGGTAGTAGTACTGGATCGGTCTTTGTTGACAATGAGTGCTTGTCGGTTCCCGGATCTGATTTTGTCGATTCTGTCACGGCTACCATTCAAACAGTCCGAGACGTGATCTCCATTGTCTCCAAATTCAGTGGTTCTTTTGGTGGCGATTTCCGGGTTTCTAATGCAATTGCTGATTGCCTTGATCTACTCGATTTTTCTGCTGATGAACTCACTTGGACTCTTTCTGCTTCCCAGAACCACCATTCCACAGGTACTTAATAATATCTAACCACTCTTTAAATTTAGTTTAAGTCAATCAATCAATCATATATGGTGTCTTAATTTATTCTTTAATTAATCAATTTACACAGCTTTTCCGTAATTAAAAATCAATTCTTTTTCTTCTGAATTTACAAAAGCTCTACTCAAAAGTTTGGTTGCATGTGTTAATTAATGAATGACACATTTAATTTATTCTTTTTTTGACCATGGGAAGGAAAGAAATGGGCAAAGGGACCCGATATCATTTTTTTATTGAATGAATGGATCTGTATACTCCTCTTTTTTACTTTTTACCGTCTGCATTAATCATTATATTCAAATTCTAGGCAAATATAACAGCACCGGTAACCTTGGTGCTGATATGCGGACATGGCTTGGTGGGGCATTGGGTAATCAAGACACCTGCATGGATGGATTTGAGGGTTCAAACAGCCTTGTGAAGACGTTGGTAGCCGGTAGCCTTAACCAGGTTACCTCGTTAGTGCGTGATATCCTAAGCATGGTACGCCAGCTTCCACCAGCCTTTGCTCATCACCTTCCATCTGGGAGGAGGAAGCTGCGGAGCCTTGACGGCGCTGCTCACTCAACTTTTCCTGGATGGCTCAAACCAAATGACCGGAAGCTTCTCCAAGCCGGTGGCAGCAACATAGCAGCTGATGTGGTGGTGGCGGCAGATGGTAGCGGCAACTTCACAAGGGTGATGGATGCCATCTCTCTGGTGCCAAATTTCAACGAACGCCGCTATGTGATATACGTGAAGAAGGGTGTGTACAGGGAGAATGTGGAGATAAGTAAGAAGAAAACCAACATAATGATGATTGGTGATGGTATGGACCTCACTGTAATATCCGGTAACCGCAGCTTCGTTGATGGTTGGACCACCTATCGTTCTGCCACATTCGGTACGTATATATATATATACACAATTAATTGTAAATTGAATCTTGATGATATGTAAGTATCTCCCTAGCTATAGCATATGCTAACTAGCAATACTGCATGCATACACAGCTGTGAAGGGCAAAGGATTTATCGCTCGAGATATAAGATTTGAGAATACGGCAGGGCCTGAGAAGCACCAAGCAGTTGCATTTCGATCTGATTCAGACCTTTCAGTTGTTTTTCGGTGTGCTATCACCGGCTATCAAGACACTCTGTATGCCCACTCGATGCGCCAATTCTATCGAGAATGTTTAATCACAGGGACAGTTGATTTCATATTTGGAGATGGGGCCGTGGTGTTCCAAAATTGTCAAATCCTAGCCAGGAAGGGCCTTCCTAACCAAAAGAACACGATAACAGCCCAAGGGCGTAAAGAACCAACTCAGCCTTCTGGGTTTTCGATCCAATTCTCCAACATTTCAGTGGAGCCTGATTTGGTTAACTCCAGTACTAGTATATACACATATCTTGGACGGCCATGGAAGCTATATTCACGAACCATCATCATGCAATCGTACATAAGTGGACTGATCAGGCCTGAAGGGTGGCTTGAATGGAATGGTGACTTTGCTTTGGATACTCTTTACTATGGTGAATACATGAACTATGGTCCAGGTGCTGGTTTAGTGGGTCGGGTCAAGTGGCCTGGTCTTCATGCTATCAATGACTCCACTCAGGCCAATAATTTCACGGTGGCACAGTTTCTGTTAGGTAACTCATGGTTGCCATCCACCGGAGTCAAGTATACTGCTGGATTGGTGGTTTGAGGAACCCACAAATTTTTAAATATTAATTATTCTTTCTTATTTTTTTTTTTTCTGTAATCCTATATATGTATTATTCTACGTATGGTGTCCGGATTATATATATGTTTGATATATACTACAGTGATCAAAGCTAGTTAATTTCTCACATTCATGCATAATCATCTTCAACCTAGCTAGCTACCCTACAAAAAGAAATAAATCATAAGTAATAAATCCAATGGGATTATAGAAATTCTTAATTAATGTTTTCTTAAGACGCCGGCCTACCGTCCCGGCTCTCCTTAAATGTTTCAGAATCCTTCGATCTTATAACGTATAAGATAAAGACTATCATGTTTCGATCTATAATCAAATAAACATCAATCTATATATCAAGTATAAATAAATAAAAATTATTTTTTACATTAATTTGCATCAAATGCTAATGAACTGGTATTGTATATATTCATAACTGTTGGTTGGTTAATCTAGCCACCCTCTTTGACAGTTTTATGTTAGTTATTTATGAAAGTTTATAACATATTTAGGTAGTTAAATCATGAACATATACAATTGTTCACGAAAGGATCGATGTAATGGTTCATGAACAGATACAATGGTTCTGTGTCTATAAATATGTTCTGGTGATTCATCGCAATCACAAAAAGCAAGCGCGTACACAACTTTAAATAGGAATGTGTGGAGTGTACTCAAAATTAATCGCAAAGGCTACACGTACTATGGGACATGCCTAGTACATCTATCGACTTAATTGGGACCTCTGGCATTCGTTATGGTTAGTCGATCACATAAAGATTAAAGATGACGCAATTTCGGGGAAACATGTGTATGTTTTGGCCAAGCCATCGAGCTCTGATACACTCGGCCTTCTACTTGAGTTTTTACTTTTAGATGGTTTTCAATCTTAAGTACCAACTTCAATATAATATGTAAACTGCTATCGTTTGTTTTTTATAATAAGATTTTTTTGAGCACTTATGTCTTTAAAAGGAAGACATTTGACGTGTAATAATTAAAATTGAAGACATGAGAAGATTTTCGCATATCTAATGTCTTTTAATGTTTAGATTGAGAGGTATGCAAGAAAAGGAGGATCCGGACGAAAGCAAGTGGTCGGGCAGAGATATGTATGATCATTGACTTTAAACGCGGTTTTGGGTAAAAGGAAAGCCCCACCCACGTGATACTGATCTCCTGTCCCGACCCGACTTCAATTCAAAACGTACCCTACTAAATAATATCTTACTTTCTAATACCTACAAACATTTTATATTCGATTCCTTTAATGTTATTATCATCACCTTACATCCATCCATCCATCCATTTGACCATTTCTTTTACAAATTAATAACATCCTTTTATTAATATTTAATTCCATCTTACAACATTATATATAAAACAATAAAATATACATTTACATTATATATTATATATTATGGGGTGTTTGGATTTACGTTTGAAAAATGCTTCAACATTTTTAAAACTAATAATCAGATAATAGTTGTAACAAAAAATGTTTTCGGAAATTTAGTGTTTGATTTTGCTTCTACTGGTTGCTATCACAATTATCAAATAATCAGTTTTTAAAGTATTTGAATTTGCGTTTTAACTTGTAAAATGACTAGATTATCACTTATCAAGCGAATAAGCTATATTTTTTAACTTATGAAAATGTATGGAATGATTAATTCTAAACGTAAATAATCACTTATTAATGAATGTAATCGAAACAATTTAAGCAAATTATTTACATTAATGTAACGTAATAATCTAATAATCTTCCTCATAATGCAAAACTGAACACCCTCTATATATATAGTCCAAATAGGGGTATAAAAGCTCGAATTGCTTGATAAAAGTTTGATTCATTTGCAACTCAAACAGGCTATGGCAGATCCAGTCAATCGACCCCGATAAAATTCTTTTACGTTCTATATATATAGTCCAAAAACTTTCGGTCCCGACGATTTGTAAAGTTTGACCTTGATATCCTTTTTCTGTCTTGCTTCATTTTATAACGTCTACAATTTTATGTTGTTAGTTCTTTTATTATTAATTTCACTATTTAATATGAACACATTATGGTGTTGTTTGTTTTTTAAGAGGTTAAATGTCTGAAGTCTGAAAACCACACCTGAAATTAAGAGGAGACCTTAAAGTCTGAAATTAATAGGCTCTTAATTTTAGTTAAGACGACTCTCATCCTCTTAAAATTCAGAGGGATATTCAAATGTTACAACTTCCTAAGTCTGAAACTAAACAAAAAATATTAATTTACTATAGATCTGAAGTTTAGACTTCAGACCCTTTTAAGAGGTTCTTAATGAAAAACAAACAATGTCTATATGTATGTGTGTGTGTGTGTGTCTCTATACATACATATACAGGGGTGGGTTCAATGAAAAACCTATATGCATCGGAAAACCCAGAAACCACTTTATAATTGGATCAGGTGATGCATCACGCAGAAAGTCAATGCATCACGCGGGAATTTGATGCATCACGCGGGGAAATTGATGCATCACGTGGGAATTGTGATGCATTTGTGGTAGTGCATGGAAGTTTTTCAAGGTTTTCCGATACATGTTGGTTTTCCATTGAACCCCTCTACATATACATATACATATACATATACATATACATATACATATACATATACATATACATACATACACACATCAAGAAACGTAGAGAAACATCAAGAAACATAGAAAGGTCACCATCATATTATCTCTTTGAACTGAATATTTTTTAGTTCAAAGAGATATTGATCATATGATGCTAGAAAAATATCAAGAAACATAAAAAGATCATCATTATATCATGTACTTTATATATACATGATGAGTGGCAATTTCAATATCATTATTAGTTAATTGCAGGTAATCTATAAGGGATTAATGTGTCAGGATTTAATCTATGTACATATATTTCATATATAATGATACCGGCCATTGTTGTGAAAAGATGATCTATGTTGATTGAAATTATCTTTTACGAAATTTTGATAGAGTATGTACCTGATGGATGATTTAAGTTGAAATTAAATGAGTATGTTCACCTATAAAGAATAAACAGGATTTCAATCTTATTCTTAATAAAAATTTAAAATCAAAATCATAATAATTGTCGGCAATTAAATTTATCATGCATGATAATAAAAAATCTTTGTAACCACTTGTCTTATTTTTAGTGGTTTATAAAAAAAGAGTACGTTTTGTATGACGTTCTAATGTTCTATATCTCATAAAATTAAAAAAAAAAAAACATTATTCGAAACAATTAATATTCTAAAATTAATATATACAAAACTAGTGTACGTACGTCTTTATTATTTATGGAAAATGATAGCGGAACAAGTGGGTTTACTTTTATAGGAATGGACGGAATCGCCGTATGCAGTCAGTCAGTCAGTCGGTGTTGTATTGCGCCCCGTGAATCGTGATCATGGAAATTGGATACCAAAACTTTGGCTTTTATGCCTCTAAAGTCTTGAAACTGATAAATATATATTTTTTAACAGGAAACTATCCTACTCCTACTCCTAAACTACTTTTTTTTACCACCAGACTTACTACAAATATATGATGGTGTGTTTTGGAATAATTGCATTTTTTAAGTTTATTACAAACATCACTATTAAGTTTTTGAAAAAAAAAAAACAAACAAACAAACGATTCCCATCGTTACGAATAAATCCTACTTGATCAAATTTATGTGTTTGAAATTGTGTTTTGGCCATTTTCAAGAAAACTTTATAACAACTAATTATTATTTGATTTTGATTACTAATTCTAAACACAATCCTAAACGAGATACTTAGACATTGTTTGTTTACCTCTTAATGAAATCATGAAGATGTTATTTTACCTTTGAATCACGTCTTAATGATTCAACCCCTCATACACACATTCCCATGCATCATCTCCCATCACCAAGCACATGAAATGAATGCAAAGGCAAGACATGTGACCCTTTGTCGTTTTTATGGGCTCTTGGTTTTATGAGTTCGTACTTTTATTCAATTGACAATGCATGCATACTTTAAAATCAAGACTCATTAATTCATATAATTCAAATACACACATATTTTTCAAGTTTTGACTCATGTCTTTCTCCAACCAAATCTCATTTCAGTTTCTCCTAGTAATCACACTGATCTTGCTTGCACCAATTCAGATCCAGGCTCATGACTCAGTTTCTACCAATAATACCACATCCGCCTGCGAGTCTACACCGTACCCCGACGTTTGCTTCAACTCGATAAAACTCTCCGTCTCAATTAACATCAATGTTAACATCATCCTCCAGACTCTTCAAGTTGCCATATCGGAAGCGGTGAAGCTATTAGATTTGTTGTCAAATACCAACCATAACATCATCGAAAAACAGAAAGGAACCATCCTAGACTGCAACCAACTCCACCACATAACTCTAAAATCTTTAAAAAAGACTCATTCTCGACTCGCTTCAACTTCCTCCAGGAATTTAGCCGATGCCAGGGCCTTCCTCGCAGCAGCCCTCACCAACAAGAATACCTGTCTGGAAGGCCTACAGTCTGCATCGGGTCCTCTAAAACCACTCCTGGTTGACACCATAACCACTGCTTACAAGCATGTTAGCAATTCTCTTTCCCTTCTCTCTACATCTGCATCTGGTTCAAGTGAAAAAGCCCACACCACAGTTACGAAAAAAGGCAAGGATCTTCATCATCTTCCAAAGTGGGTATCCAGGAAAGATGGCAAGTTTTTCCATACTCATGACAATGATGATTATGATTATGATTACGATGATAATGATGATGACAACGACGACTACAACACGCTAACAGTGGCTGCTGATGGTAGTGGCAACTTCACCACCATCACCGACGCCATTAATTTTGCTCCAAATAATAGTGTTGACAGGATCATCATCTACGTTAAACAGGGATTGTATGAAGAAAATATAGAGATTCCTAGTTACAAACCCAACATTGTTTTGCTTGGAGAAGGAAGTGATATCACTACAATCACTGGTAATAGAAGCGTGGTTGATGGTTGGACTACTTTCAGATCGGCCACTGTCGGTATCATCTTAAACCATTTTCTAGTTATAAATCTACTATTAACAACTAGTTTCTGAATAGCGACTGATTGATTTATTGGTGATGATCAGCTGTGTCTGGAGATGGGTTTTTGGCACGTGACATTGGGTTTCATAACGTAGCAGGACCAGAGAAGCACCAGGCAGTCGCCCTTCGTATCAACGCAGACTTGGCGGCAGTCTACAGATGCACTATAAATGGTTATCAGGACACGTTATACGTGCACTCCTTCAGGCAATTTTACAGAGAATGCGACATATATGGGACCATAGATTACATATTTGGTAATGCAGCTGTGGTGTTTCAGGGATGTAACATTGTATCCAGAATGCCCATGCCCGGTCAATTCACAGTGATTGCCGCCCAGTCCAGGGACACTCCCGACGAACAAACAGGGATTTCATTTCAGAATTGTTCCATTTTGGGTACCGAGGACCTCCGATCTCAATCCTCTGCAGTCAAAAGCTATCTTGGGAGGCCATGGAGGCCATACTCGCGCACTGTTTTCATTGACTCGTACATTGATGACTTAATTGACCCTAAGGGGTGGACCCAATGGTCCGATGATCAAGGTTTGGACACCTTGTATTATGGCGAGTATGGAAACATTGGACCTGGTTCCACGATAGAAAATCGAGTTACATGGGCTGGTTACCACGTCATGGATTATTACGAAGCCTCTAATTTCACAGTCTCGGAATTCATCACTGGCGAAGAGTGGCTAGACTCTACATCTTTTCCGTATGATGATTCGATATAATGAAATCTAGTTTGGCGCCCAAGGAATATACGAAGATGTAGTATTCTTTTTTTTTTTTATAAACGATATCCACCAACTCTAATGAGTTTGTTGACTAATGACTATGCATCTCTAAACCCTCCAAAGATGGTCTAATGTGTTTGCCTAATCAACTATCATTACAGAATCTTTATTACAAGCAATGAAGTTATTCCTATTTATAAGGCTGTCAAAGACCAGTTTGTTTGGGTGAACCATAGCATAGATTCCACAAAGATATTCATGGAAAATGCAAGCATATTTAGATCAAGTATCATTTCATATTTGATATATGAAGTTAAGGTGTAGGGAAGCCTCTTAAGGCTTCATTCTCTCAACTGCAGGTACGATTATTATCGATCAAATTTTATGGCATCCTCAAAACAACTAGATCTGAAAGGCTGATTGATGGTTTTTTTTCGTTCTTCGGTTGCATTTCATTAGATTGGCCACCTAAATAAGTTATCAACCAAAATCGATGTTTCCAACCTAAACCAACCTTCAATAGCTTTCTGATCATCTAGTCATCCAACTATAGGGTTTATCTCACATCTCCACTATCAGAACCAGTTATGCAAATATGTGTTCTTAAGCAATGTAACACCAATCAAAATCGATGCTGCCAACCTAAACCTTAAAAGATAGCTTTCTTTTAACTGTAGTGCTTATCTCACCTCTCCTGGATTCTGTAATGCTATCATTTTATTGATTACCCTTGACGCAGAGACAGACAGACAGTCATGTTCCTTCGACAAATAATATGATCACAATTTACAAGTTTTAACAAGTGTTTTCAACTATGCTTCGATCAAATGTTTTCAAGTGTGTTTGATCTTTGGGAAGGAGAGATGTATACAGCAGTAATATGTACATATAAAACATTGACCCGCTTGATTCAACAGGCCTGAACAGCAAACACACGGAAAGCTAAAAGCTAACAGTGAAGTTTAGAGTAAAGGTCTTCCAGAGCAGCATACAACGGTTCAGCAGCCTTTGGTCTTTCCACTGTCCCAAGAAGTATGTCGGCAGTTGTGAGATACGGATCACCATAGAAGTGAAGATTAGTGTCCATCCTTGTCGCAACAACATTCCCTTCCAAGGACACTCCAACAAATGCACCTGAACCACAATTTCTAGAAGCATGAGAAATGTTGGTTCTCAATAAACTTGTATCATTATAGACTGCAAAACTCATTAGTACTAGTAGTTAAGTAGCAGCAATACAAGGGAAGGAGGCCTATCCAGCTATCCTATATCCACAATGAAAGAAACAAGCTTCATTCCTCTAGGCATTTTAAGTTATTAATTAATATGTAGTAATTCAAGATTTGGAACTAGAAGTGTAAGTGAACCGAGCTACTCGTGAACTACTCAAGCTTAACTCGTTAAAAACTCAACTTAAACAAGTCCGAGTTCAGCTTGAGCCTAAATTTGAGCTCATTTAATATACAAGCTCGATCCCAAGCTTCATATACTGAGCTCAGCCTAACAAGTCCTTATATAAATATTTATTAATAAATAAATGTATAATATAATAGATAAACAAAAGATATATAATATATAATAAAATTATAATAAAATCATTTAGAACTAATACATATACATATATATATATATAATAAACTAGCCGAGCTCTAAAATCATTCACAAGCCGAGCTCAAGCTTTACTCACAATGCTCAAACTGAGCAGAGCTCGAGCCTGCTAATTTTAATAAGTCGAGCTCAATCCTTAACAGACTCGAGTTTGGCTTGTCTTGTTTACACCCCTCTATAGAACAACGTAGTTTTAAGGGTTACAAATCTTTTTTTTTTTTTGCATTACCTTTTTCAGTTATTTTCTTTCGAGGAGTTTACTACTACAATTGGATTCTTAAGAGATAAACTTCATTCCTAGAGTCTCTTACAAGCATTAATAGTTTTGGTGCAATAGTAAACAAGTCTTCAAGTTTATATAACAAATGGATCGAGTGGTATCTTTAACACATGAATTTTATATCACTCCAATACTTTTAAATGTACATTAACTTATGCCAGAGTTCCCCTTCACATTATGTCTCTAATTTAATGTTGTGTTTTCAGTTCTTAACTTCATCCTGATATAGTGATATAATGACATAAGGGAACTTCATAAATAATAAGGAATTTATTTCTAACTGTGATAAGTACCTTTGCTACAACTGTAAGTGTAGCACATGCCAGAACCTCTATCACTGGCTCGAATATCGGCTTCCAAAACTCTCCCAACTGGTCCTGCCGCAGCACTGCATCCAGCTCCAAGAGAAATATGCATGCGGCTACAGAATGTTTTAACAGCTTTAAAGTCATGAAGCACGATTATGAAGTCCATAAGCTCGCCTCCAACCTATGAAACATGACAAATAAGTGGTCTCACTTTGGAGAAGAAACATATGAGCCTGATCAAATCAGCAACATACGATAATAGATAGGAGGATGACAATTAGTAAATAGTTTATGCAATATGGGACCTTTAAGGTTTTAAATATAACATACCAATTTATGATCCCATCACTGATACAGAATGTACATCAAATATTTATTTGGTCAAACAGCTACCAAATTTGATCATTGAAGTAGAGCTACATATATCATTAGTCTATACCCTCTAGATTATTAACAGTTATCCAATGTAGAAAATCAAATGGCCCCATAAATCATACTGCAGACAATTTATTCAAGCAATAATTTATCTATAAAGGAAAGACCAACAATGTGGTAGCTATACCTGAGGACCCCATCCTAGACCGGCTGAAATTATGGCAGAAGGTGCAGACCATGACCCATCTGCCCTCCTAGCCATGACCAAACCAGTACCTAGTTTGTATGTAAGTAGCATTCCAGCTTTAGCAACAGTTAAAATAGCAAGACCTTTGGCTCCTTTTATAACTGCTGCAGGAATAGACCTTTCAGGATTTAACCTGGCAACCTGCTCAGATCATAATAAATTGTTGGAGTTGGAACACAAACATATCATGAATCAAAACATTCTTTCCAGGTAAAAAAAATAAAAGCACCTGACAGTAATTCCTCAAAGTGTTAGAAGATTTATATATTTCATGTTCCATAGACAACCCAACTGGAAGATTTAACCATCCCCTCGTGCAAGTCCAATCCATGACATCATGCTTAGCGACCTGTACCGCATTGCTGATGGTGTTGATCAATACACCTTGCAACGGATCAAGCACATCGTAACAGGTATCACACACCCTTTGTGGATTCCTCTCTCTGAATTTAACAGGTAACAAGCATCTTCCTTTAGAGCAGGCCCTACAAAATATCCCTCCACAGAACCGACAATGATGTCTGCCACGAGTGAGGGCAGTGAAGGGAGCATTGCACTGCATACAAACTGAAGTAGAGCTGTCCCGAAGCCACTCTGGTGGCTCAGCTTCCAACACCTCTTTGTAAGCATTATAGTTAATTCCACTTTGTTCAAGAAGTGGTGGGGCACTGGGGATGTAAACAGATGGGTGCAAGTAAGTATCTCCATTCTTCGCAGACCCAATAAACTCAACGTTTGAACCTGGAACTGCTGGAATGGTTTCTTCTCTAGTATCTTTGTTACGACCGGTGACAATTGCCATTATCCCGCCCAATACATTTTTCAAATTTACCTCAGGAGTATCCTGCTCAACATAGTTGTGATTATCATCACCAGAGTCATAATCTCCGTCAACAAAATCCTCAGACTCAGAAGGAAGTTCATAAGAATGGTCTTCTCTAATGGAACTTGTAGCACGATGGCAAGTAGATTGGTCTTCTGGAATAGCCCATACAGAATCTTGATAGCCATCAATAATGTAATTGCTCTTCTCCACCTTCACAGCAGGAAGAAAAGAACGGGGAACTTTTTGTTCAAATGTAGCCATGATAAAGCCACATACATCTAGTTCTGTATAAATCAAACTGCATCACAAATACGAGCTTAAGTCCCTAACTGCAATCTGATACACACACACACACACACCAATAAAGAAGTAATTACACTAAAAAAATACCAATTCAACATAATAGGTACAAGGTATAACATTTGGGTTACAGGCTTAAGTAACAGATAACTAACTACCAACCAACCTCCTATAGTATCTTAGCCCCAAAATAAAATTTTGCATATTTTAGTCAAAATCATGAAATCTATGATTGTTAGTATGTCATGCTTTTAATCTAAATTTTAGTGTTTTCGGTTGGTTCCAAGTATAATATAGGGGTCAAGTGTATGATAGTAACCCTACAATGAACCTGATCTACTATTATAAGACTATGAAACTTATGTAGAAGTTTCAAAGAGTGAGAGATGGAGGGGGCTTGAAGAAAAGGGCAGGCTTTGAGTCTTGAATGAGAAGACTGATGATTAAGAGGTTTTCTATGAGTTCTTGGAGTAAGTACATAGGTTTGAACTTTCCTTTCTTATCTTTTCGTTCATAATCCTTGAAATATGATTTTGTGGTATAGATTCTCTCCTTCTGCTTCTTGGTTTTGTAATACTTTATATTAGGATCTCTATTTCATCATAAGAAATTATTTTTTCTATTGGTACATCATTATACAGACTAGGACTCATATTTCCAGGATTTTTTTGGTTGAATCTAAATCTTCTGTCATAAAACACAAACCCAAGATTTAATAATTTCTAGTTCAATTAATTTGCAGCTTTTAAATAATTGCAAGTAAATCACACTGCACTTTTTACGTAATCAATGCTGATGAGGTTTCTAACACAAATACAAACCAAACGAATGAGTAAAAACATTATATAATTTCAGGAAGATAGACCCCTATCTCCCTAAGACCTTAAATTGATTCAAGTTGTCTATTCCAGACATACCTCAAATTGAATAAATACGACCTATAGACTTTAGTTATCTACCTGAATGTTCTTTTAGTAGTTAAACACACAATATACTTCATGCTCATAAATGAATTGAAAAAACTTTGGGGCATCCGCCCAACCATATCCATGGCAAACAAAGACATATGCCGATTGCCACTATTTGCCAGGATATTCATACGTCCATTGCAGGGGGAAAAAACAGAACTCAGCTTAATTAACTAAGGCACACCACGGTGAACACCGCAATTTAAATAGACAACGTAGAGAAGCATTAGCCAGATTCATACACATCCGAGTAGCGTAACTGGTGCTTGTTGGATTCAAACACTATGTGTCTATCGATACGCAACCACAAATAACTCGTAGTAATCATCAATTTTTGAAACAGTTCCTAAACCAGAGATAGATAAGACGAAAAGCATAATTTGCTTAACTAGGGCTACAAGCCAAAAACTAGTCATGCCGTTTTTTGATAAATCAAGCCAGTGATTCGGAATTTCTGATATTATTAATGATTCTTAATAACCTCGATAGAAACTCAATCACTAGCTTCAAAGACATGATCTTCTTACACATGCGATCGAAATTTACCTTTAATCGGTTTAAGGCACAAGGGCTTTTGCTTCGTGATTCCCGAAAAGCCCGTGAACAGATGACTTGTTGATGATACGTTTCTCTGCAGTCGTGCTCACGTTTCCTCCTCTGCCCCAAAATCCAATTTTCTTGATCATCAAAATCGGATTGGAACGCCCGTTCGTCGTCCCATTTTATTTCAGGAGATTTACACAAATTGCCCCTCGACTATCCGATAACTAACACTTTTAATTATAGGGCTAAAGTCGTACAATAGCAGTGAACTTTTAAAGGTATATCGATATGGTACGTGTACTTTTTATATTGTTAATATGATACCTTTACTTTTTATGACCGGTTATTTCGTCTAGCTTTGCGCAGTTGTGGGAGAATCGTCGGTACGAACTTGTTCACCGTTGGATCTGTGTAAAATTTGAGTAGAAGCTTCGCAACACATAGTTCTTCGATCTGGACGGTGTAGATCGTCATTGAAGATTTCTATAGAGGTTTGTAGGTGTTTGAAGTTGGCTGTGCAGTGTGATTTTTCCTACAAGGTTATCACAAGGACGAGAGAGTGTATTTGATGCTTCAATTATGGAAATTTAAACATTAATAAAAAGAGAAATTTCACTCTTAACGGGTATAGCCAGTAACCGGTTACCATAAGTATCATATTGGTGTAACATCCTCGGACTTATTTTGATATATTTTGATTAATTAGGTGGAAAGTTATGTATTTAAGTTGAATTTGGGCGATTATTATGCATATTGGATTTTTAGCAAAGTTTGTTGCTATTTTGAGAAAATTGAATTCAGAATCAATTTTGTGGATTATTATGAATTTAAAAGCTATTTATGATATATCTAAGATTAAATCAGTATTTTATGAAACCGGTTAAGTCGAGTGGTGAAATGTGCAAAATGACGAAAGTAGTATATAAAGGGCAATAGGCTTCATTTTCTAGTTTACACTCTCTCTCTACTCTATCTCTCTAGAAATTTTCTCTCTACATCTCTCTAAGATAAATCACAAACCGACCGTCGGATTTTCGAGAATTATACGTCATCGGAAAGATATCGAGGAGTACAACAGCAATCTACAAACGGATTTCAGATTTCATACGAATTGAGGTAAGAATCGACCTTTTTAAGATTTTGGTTTCGGTTTTGAAGAACACAATTTTCGAATCTGTCATTTTATGCAAATTTAAGCTTGTTTTGCTTGAAATGTTGCTGGATTATGATATTATATGCATAGTAGAATCGAATATATGCATCATACATGATATAACACTGATTTTAGGCCTTAGAAATGAAGGATTTAAGTTGAAATGATGAACAGACTCGAATATGTCAAGAACAGAATCGAAATGTAAGAACAGACTCGAGTTTGGTGCTAGATTCGAAGGTGTACCATCAGATTCTAAGGGGGGGTTCGAATCTGATGATAGACTCGAAGGACCAGTTCGAATCTGACATTAGATTCGAAGTATGGTTCGAATCTGATGGTTGGGTTCGAATCTGATGATAAATTTCGAATCTAACCCATTAAATTCGAGTTTAATGCCTAAAATTGAGAAATGTACTCTCTAAACTTGTATAATTTGAATGGAACTTATACACAACACATAAAATGGCAAGAATTATTCAAAGGTCAAGTTGTGAACTTGAAATGGGTTTCAAACTTAGTTATGGTATAAATTTGGTCATGTACCTGAAATGAGGAAAATATCGTCAAACTTACGAAACTTGATTATTATGGAGTTAAACGGTTAATGATACGATGTAATGTTGTAATTGATATAACAGGTCCCTTGTGGTGTTGTTTAACCCACAGTGGGGTACTTGGTGGAATCCGGTTGAAAGCCCGAAGAGAAATAAAATTGGTTAAAGATAATTACGCACCCACTGTGAGTACAGTAGATTTCGCATGATTATATCTGATTTATGTTAAGCTTTGCCTGCTGAGACCTGTTGTTTCACTTGTTTGGTTGGATTTCTACTAACTTGCGTAGATTTAGATGCACATTCTTACTTGTTGCATGTCCGTTCGATTGTTGTGCATCTAGTGATGGACCGGTGGGTCGCATCGATTACTCTGATGTTACTGCGCTATATGACGCTGGAGCTGATCCCTCCAGGTCCGGTAGGCAGTATGTCATCCCCGATCGTTCGATTGTCTCAGATGGTATGTGTAAATGCCGAGCCTTGGGCTCGAAGGGGCTGCGGCTCTGGTCCGTACTTGGTGTACGAAGAGAGTATACGACGTTTGTCGTCGGGGTTACTCTTGGGCTTCATAAATATTTATAATATGCGCAATCTTTGTATTCACTAAGCATTCGCTTACGTTTTAGTTGTTGTATTTTTACAGGCAAAGGAAAATCTACGGCTGGACCTTCTAGTTAGGTCGATTTGGAAGATTTGGAAGATATCTGCTACTCAATCGGTAATTATATTGTGGGACAAATGTTGTAATATATTCTGGATGATTGTAATAAATGTATGGGTGTGTAGACCTAGACTTGGTACCTGATAGCACCGTAGGGTGTTTAACACTTATTGCACCACTTTATTTATGTTTTAATGCTCCCGCACTTAATTTAGGTTATCAGATCATTATGTTATTGTATGTTGGTGATTAATCCTGGGTGTATTGTAATTGGTGGTTGTTGTGGCAAAGGGTGCCACAATTGGTATGCAAAAATGTAGTACACGTATCAAATTTGAACGATTCAGAAAGTACACGTGTAATATGAATAATTAAAATAGTACACGTACCATATCGATACATTTTAAAAAGTACACAACTATTCTACGACTTTAACCCTTAATTATATGAAAAAAATGTGATCATGTTTTTTTTTTTCCTTTTAAGATTTATAATGAAAAACGGAGAATGCGTTTTTATTACAATATGAACCATATTTGTAAAATACAAAACAGGAATACTAAATTGCTAATGTTCAATCAACAATAATCTTTAGGTTAATCAATCTTGTATATGAATTTGTATTTACATCCTCAATGATGCCATATTTTAACTCTAATTGTCAAGGAATGGTATCATTTTTCACATATGTTGTATTACATCCATTTTCTCATAGATCTTTTTTTTGGTAGGACCGATGTAAAAAAAAATTGTTAACGTTGTTACTTTTTCCAAAAAACTAATAAGTGCCAATTATATATGTTTATAAATTTTACAAACTTATTTAATATATAACATATCGTCAATAAATATTATGTGTGTCATGCTTCGATCCACGCCATGGTTTTAGCGGTGTCAAAGGTAGAACCCGAATTGAAACCAAAAGAACTATGTTCAACGAATATATGATTGTGTCCTTTTTGTATAAATTTTTGTGTCTACTGATGACATATGAGGAATATCTAATAAGAAAGGTTTGATGTGGATAGAATAACCACTAAGAAGAATCCAATTAGACAGCCTGAGGTGGCATCGCACGTGGTCATGCTGACTGTATAGGAATCTAAATCATACAAGGTGTGAGGAGGTTGGTTATAACATAAAGGACAACTGTCAGCATGCGACTAGTGAACCCGAAATCTCTCTGAAAGAGAGGATGATATAAATAAAGAGGTATCATCTTTTTCTTCGAGGTAACTTTTCAACCAACTTAAACTCTCAATTCTCCTATACATAATGATTTTTTCCAAATAACCACTAATTGTCTCTGACTTAACATCGGAGTGGTTTCACAGCCCAAGGTTTCCCTTTGTTGCAGAAGGATTAGTTGTGTCGCTTCAGTCATTGTCTTGAGTATGAGGATCAGGGCACAAACATCTACCAACTTAGGTTTTCATCTAAACATATAATTAAACTTTCAAATTACTTTTTATATTTTTTATGTTCACGTGAAAAATTATTAGTTTAAATCTGTATAAACTAATTTAAATGACACAATCTAATTTAAAAAGTCACATCATGATAAATATAGCTATATAGCTATTTTTATTGATTGTATTATTGAAAAGTAGTGATCATAAGTTGCGACAGAATGTAAAATAATATATATTTTGTAGATAATTTAACAAATTAATATAGGATACAAAAAGAACACTATATAAATTAATAGTGACAATAGAATGCTTTTTATAAAGGGATAATTACAAAAATAGCCATTTTTCATATGTTTATTCACTTTTTAGCCACTTCATATACATTTTACCAAAATAGTCACACTTTACGTTACCACATTTACGTGATAGCCACAATTTACGTGATTTGTACTTTTTTTCATTTTTTAATACATTACGTTACAAAAGGTGTCTGGTCACGTAAATTGTTGTACTTTACGTGACCATTTTTGCTCATTCCCCATGAATGTTTGGTGGGATGTCTTGTCACACTTTACGTTACCACATTTACGTGATAGCCACAATTTACGTGATTTGTACTTTTTTTTCATTTTTTAATGCATTACGTTACAAAAGGTGTTTGGTTACGTAAATTGTTGTACTTTACGTGACCATTTTTGCTCCTTCCCCATTAATGTTTGGTGAGATGTCTTGTCACATTTTAAAATATTTTTTTAAGCAATCATTACATTTTTATGGGGAATGAGCAAATTTTTAAAAGTGGTCACGTAAAGTACAACAATTTACGTGACCAAACACCTTTTGTAACGTAATGCATTAAAAAATGAAAAAAAAAAGTACAAATCACGTAAATTGTGGCTATCACGTAATGTGGTAACGTAAAGTGTGGCTATTTTGGTAAAATGTATATAAAGTGGCTAAAAAGTGAATAAACATATGAAAAATGGCTATTTTTGTAATTATCCCTTTTATAAATCTAACAATCAATATATATTAGGGGTGACTTTTGACATAACGGGTCAAATGGGCGGGACGATAAAATTGGCCGTACTAAAAAAGTAAACTAGAATATAATTTTTCATTAAAAATGAAAATTTATAAAACGGTGTATTAAACAAATCGTTATTTAGAATAAATTTCAAAATCATGTAAAATTTAAAAGTTTTGATCGTCAACATGTTTGATCTGTTTGCTTGAACGGCCCTCAATTGAATTGAATACAAGATAACATAAAATTTAATATAATATTTTCCTTTGTATGTTAATAAAAAAGTAAATTTATAAAGACAAGCTAAAAAACATAACATACTAAAATTAGTGATGATTAGAAACTAAAATGAACTAAAACATAAAGATAACTCAAAATCGATATAATAGGTGAAACCCCAAATTCGGGCAGGTTTATTGAAGAAAAGCCAATTATTTCCGGATTAAAACCTAAAAACCGAACTCATTATAAAAGCCAAAAAATGAAAATACTTAATTATATAAATAATAAAAACTAATACATTATAAGAATACAATGACACAATAAACTAAAAATACAACTAAATTAACCTGATGTCTTGCAGCTTTTTCTTTACGGTATAGCACAACTTGTAAAAGTCGCTCCATTTAGATTATGTGGTTGAAGATAAATTTGTAGAACTTTTTCTTGATATTCTTACATCTCTCTATTGATTGAGACGTTCCCGCCTTTGTAAGATCTGTAAGTTCTCCGTCTAGATCTCCATGAGTCTCGATTGATGTCGGGTCCAGTCATCGACGTGTATTTCGGTTTGACTATTAATAAAGTCAAATTGTTCAACCATGCAATGCATTTGCAAATCTCTCAAGTCAATTAATGTGAGATTTTTCCTTTGCGTTTTGGTCTTTTCAACCCTATTATATTCATCATAATCGTCTATGTGATTGCCGACAAATTGTGCATCTGATGATTGGGTGGTGTAAGTGTCGGAATCCCAAGTTTTCTTTGTTTTGAAGCTTAGTCTATATTAAACGACTCCCCATTCTTTAAATCTTTATAATGTTTGTTGAATTGCTAGTATATAAACAACTTTAACATTCATATCTTTTCATTTTGAGTTCACTTGGTGGATGTTTCAATCCATTCCACCCATACAAAGTGTAACAGACTCGAGAGACCGTTTCCAAAATTAATGTTTACTTATATTTATCCAAGCCTGGGTCAAAGATTGTTCTTCACCTAAGATCCATTGTTTCGGAGCCGCTCCACGTCTTCCTCCCTCGCTTGGTCCTTCCATCATTCTTGTCAGGGGCAGATGTAATTTGGTGATATGGCCATATGGGTGTCACTACACCGATAAAATTTTAAAATACTGAGTTATGTATATATCAAAAATTCGAGTGACGTCTAGGATTTTTTTTGAGTGACACCTACGAAAATTTTATAAAAGTATTATATACAAATCTAATTTATATTTGTTGATTTCGTTAGCCAAACTTATCAAAATATTACTGAGTTTAATCATAAAAACTTAAAAGAAAAACAAAATTGCAATAAAAAATATAAAGGATAAGAGACAAGATTCAAAAACATCCCAAAAGTTTACAAAAAAACCCAAAAAAAACTAGCTCAAACCTTGTTAAAGACACCGGTCCAATTGGTTGAAAAACCCCTAATCGACATCATCACTTCATCGGTTATGGAGGTGCTATAATATGTTGAAAAATCCCTAACCGTGTGATTCTTTTCGGGACTTTGATGCATCAAAGTTATTAAGGTTGGCGGAGATATATCTGAATGATTTTAATTGTGATGAGAATGTCAATCTTGTGCATCAACTTGAATATTATATTGAGAATGTGAAAGACGATCCAATATTTTATAAATTGAATGGAGTCCGCGAGCTTGCTAAATTAATAGTGAAAACTAGGAAACATATTTCACATCATTTGGTTTATCAATTGTTGAAGCTCATATTGGTTTTATCGGTCGCAACTGTGACAGTTAAGAGATGGTATTGTACTATGTACTTTTATAATTATAAAAACTAGTTTATTACCCGCATATTATGCGGATATTTTTAATATATATATATATATAATATAATAAATTAAAATGTAAAGATATAAATATTATTTTTTTCAAACAAAACTATATAAATATATATGAATAGTAATTATTTGCTTATATTTTTTAAACTTTTATTATATATTATATTATAATTAATAAGTTAGTAGAGTATTAGATTTTGTTTAATTTGATTTGAATTTAAAAGTAGATTATATTAGATTTGGATATAATTCAATTAAATTTCTTTATTATTTTTAAAACTCATAGATGTCACGTATCGATTCATAGTGATGACACGTGACTTCACAAGAAAAGAGTAAAGTTACTCTTTTATTAGTATTTATTATAGATATATAGATTAGCTAGATTATTAAGTGTACTATTTATATCAATTCAGATTTTTCATACAGATTTTTTAGAATTGATGAAAATAATTGATAATTTCTTATAATTGCTACTAATAAGTAATAATAATAGAAAATTCTAAGAATAAAAGTAGATTTTAAATTCTATAAATTAGTTTAAATTTTAAAATCAATACTTTTGTAGAATATTTATGAATGAAAACATATGAAATATAGGGTTATAGGCCAAAAATAGCAACAACTTTTTGTAGTTTTACCGTTTATACCAACATTATTTATTTTTTATCATTAATAGCAACAACTTTTGTATTTTTTACCAGTTATACCAACTTTTGACCTGGAAACCTGCTATAACAGGTTACCATCCATTAATACCAACAACTTTTATCTTTTTACCAATAATAGCAACAACGTTTTATATTTTTACCAATAATAGCAGCGACTTTTAACTTTTTACCAATAATAAAAACATATCAAATTAAATTTTTCTTTAATTTTAACTAATAATTATGTTAAAAAAACTAAATTTTATGAAAATCGAAACACAATCAAATAAGTTTATAATCCAATTTTTTGTTTAAATTTTGTTAGAGATAAATCAAATGCATTGTGTGCCTATAAAAGTATAAAAAGTATGTTTTCTACAGACATTAAAAAATGAAGATTATTTTGATTACAGGTGAGCATGGATCGGTTTTTGGAAAAAACCAAAAACCAAATCGAAACTTCGATTTCTATATTCAAGAAACCGTTCGGTTTGGATTTTAAAAGATATGATTTTTTTAGTTTTTATTTCGATTTCGGTTTGTTTTCGGTTTTTCTTTGTCATGGTTTTCAATTTCAAGTCTTTCTTTCTAAAACCAAAAATCACACACACACACACACACACACATATATATATATTGGAATAAACATATATAATTATATATAAATACATAAAATAAAAAATATAACAATTTATGCATTCTTTCACCAACAAGATGACATTAAATCATTCAAAACCATGACAACATACAAATGCAATAATAATACTACAATAATAATCATCATAATATTCAATGTGAGATTTAGTCTCATATGAAATTTAGACACTGAAAAATTAAGACTTTCAAAAAAAAACTTAAATGAAAAAAATGTAACGAAGGAAAAGTTTTTATAAATTTTAAAATTATAAAATCTCAGTTTGGTTTGGTTTTTCCGGGTTTATTTTGATCTCCAAACCGAAACCAAACCGAAATTTTTGGTTTTTGAAAATTCAAAGTCCAAACGGTTTCTTTTTCCGGTTTTTTGTTTTTTTTTCTTTCAGATTGGTTTTTGGTTTATTTGCACACTCCTAATTTTGATATGTCATATTTTCACGCATAACCTTATAGGGTATGATAGGGCGACCATTTAAGTGCAACATGACAACGTAAAATTGAAACGATGACAAAGAAAAACCGAAACCGAAATAAAAACCAAAAAATCAAATCGTTTAAAATCCAAACCAAACGGTTTCTTGAATATAGAAACCGAAGTTTCGGTTTGGTATTTGGTTTTTTTCAAAAAATCGATCAATGCTCACCCCTAATCAATATAATCTTCATATTTTAATGTCTACAGAAAACATATTTTTTATACTTTTATAGGCACACATTGCATTTGATTTATCTCTAACAAAATTTAAACAAAAAATTGGATTATGAACTTATTTGATTGTGTTTCGATTTTTATAAATCTAGTTTTTTTAAAATAATGATTAGTTAAAGATAAAGAAAAAATTATATTGATATGTTTTTATTATTGGTAAAAGTTATAAGTCGCTGCTATTATTGGTAAAAATATAAAACGTTGTTGCTATTATTGGTAAAAAGATAAAAGTTGTTGGTATTAATGGATGGTAACCTGCTATAGCAAGTTTCCAGGTCAAAAGTTGGTATAATCGGTAAAAAATACAAAAGTTGTTGCTATTAATGATAAAAAATAAATAATATGGGTATAAGCGGTAAAACTACAAAAAGTTGTTGCTATTATTGGCATACCCATGAAATATATGAAGGAATAATTGTATCCAATTTGTCAACATTTTATACTGAATAGATTTAACTAAAAAAGTTATGTTATATTAATAAATAAATATTTGTTTTAAGATATAAATTATACAAAATATTTAAATTATTATATGCATGTTTCGAATTTTAAAGACAATATATATGTTTTAGTTATTAGCAACCTATTGGTTAATTGCTTTTAATATAATAAATTGAAGTGATTAATGTAAGGAAATAAATTAGGAAAGAAAGATAAAAGATTATTTATATATTTTTTAATTATTGATTTTAATTAGGAAAGAAAGATTAAATTGCATAAGTATAATTATTGATTTTAATTAAGGGTATAAAAGACATTTCATAAATAGTTATGAGTTGTCATTAATCTGGACCATTGATTTCTTTCCATCCAATGGTCCAGAAACTCCAAGTGGTTTTTTTATTTTATATAGTATAGATCTTGTAATTTGTTAAGTTTGTGTTGGCAACCCGTTTCGGTGACCCAATCCATCTTAAAAAATATTTTGAAAATCTAACTATCAAACTTACTTTAAAAAAGTGACACCGATAATAAAAAATATTGGATCCGCCCCTGATTCTTGTCGTTGTAACCGTTCGTACTGCTTGTGTTGTCGTCATCCTTGGATATAACGCTTGTGTTTCAGGTATCATTTTTTCGTCATCCAAATCATTACGAGTATTACATTACGAACTTCCAAACAAGTTGAACCCGTCATGAAATTTGTTCAAAGATGGGTTGAATTTGGGTGACGTTTGGAGTTAGGGATGATAAAATTGGGACTGAATTAGATAGAAGGTCTGTGAAAATCGTGAAAAATAGAAATCGGGTTGTGATTGGAAGTGGGGAGGTGGATTTGGAGGTTGAAATTGTAAAAGTTGCATCGTCAGTTGAGATTGCCATTTTTTCCTTGTTGAGACTCTGAAATCGGTTGTTTTCCTGCTCTATGAACCATTTTATTGGATAATTGATGACTTTTTAATTGAGAAAAAATATATATAGAGGGTGTGGAAGCGTTTTATGAGTAAAAAATGACTGAAATTAGTTGATAATGTTTGTAAGGTTTAATTTGTTAATTTTGTATGAGCAAATGACATGAAAATGTAACGTACTTTTGGTCAACATTTATTTTAATGAACATATTTTAAGTTGTACCTTTACGACATCATGGTTTCAATAGTACACTTTTTACGAATTTAAAAGTCTAAAAACCAATTGAATTTGATATGATATCATCATAAAATATGTTTCAGAACATACGAGTTAATTTACATTTACATGCTATTTTACATCAATTTTACATTAGGTTTAACTAGTTTGTTATTTATTGAATTACCTAAATGTGTATTTATGAAACTATGATGTATAAAACATAAAAATTTTAAAATTTGCTTGACCCAAAGTACTTCACGATATTTGCCCATTTTTCATACCCTCCTCAAATAAATTTCGTGATCCGTTCAGGTTCGTTTCAGTTTTGTGTTTTTTCTAACCTGTAAAATACCCAAATCCCTACCCGCGTAATAAAGAACAAACAAAGGCGAGACCGTGATTTTAACTTTGAAGGCGCACACATTCCATCATTCTTTTTGGTTTTTGGAGTTTAATCTTCTTCAATGGGCTCGTCCAAGATGCGGAACAACCACAAAGAGAAAGTAGTTCGTCGCAAGTATGTGTCATTCTTGTTCTCATAAACTTATGTCGTATTCCCCCTTTTCCTCATCACCTTGATTTACATACTACTGTATCGTATGCGATATAATGAATTTTTCGCTGATGTGAATCCATGTTTCGCGATTGAAGTGGATATTTAGGTTAATTCATGTCGAGCTTCGAGTCTATGCAGTTAAATAGGTTTTTTCTTGATATTGATCAACAAAAACTAAATTTGCTTACGATTGAGTCGGCAGTAACCTTCCGGGGATAATCTTCGAATGAAAGGGCAAATCTTGAAAATATCAAAGACAAATTAAGCACAAATATGCATCCTAAAGGACCCAAACTTGATGAAACTGTAGAGTATGAGCTGGAGGATCATAAACCTATAGCTCAGTTCCATACTCTTTATTTATTAGATAGGCGCCCATGCATGCTATTTTATGTAGGCAGTATTTATTTGAACAACTTCCACAACCAAATATTTGCTTCCACTTCCTATCACAATTATCCCCGCTGGTGTTGATTCCTATAATCCAAACCTTAGTGAACTTTTTATCCAAACCAGATGTAATTAGACTGCCTTTGAGAACATCTTCTTCTGTTTTTCGGTTGGTTTATTTCTATTTCTGAATACATGTAAATAGTACCTGGTCTTTGTAATTGACATGTCACATGTAGAGAGGAAAAGGTGGAAGAACCAGAACATCCAAAATACCGAGATAGGGCTAAGGAGCGAAGAGAAGATCAGAATCCTGATTATGAACCTTCTGAACTAGGATCTTTCCATGCGGTTGCTCCTCCAGGAAATGTTGATCTCTTGTAAGTCCAGCATGGTTAACCGTATATTCTGTTATTGTGCAGTATGTGCAGCAATGCGTATAACAACTATTGGGTATTCAAACACTAATTTATTTATTGTGTGATTACACATGCAGATCTGCTGAAGCCCATAAGATATCCATTGAAAAGAGCAAGTATCTTGGAGGTATATTTTGAGGGATAACACTACTGTTATTATTGATAACTAACCTCATAGGAATATTCACATGACGATGAACTTAGGCTTAGATGTTAGGTGGGATTAGTAATAATCATGCTGAAGCTGAGACATGTAGTTGAACCCTTCATTTCTTTTAAGCTCTTTCTCTTACTGCTTGTTTTCTGTTGGTATCCTTTCAGCGTTCAAGCACATATACATTCTTGTAACTAACCTACCTTCATTAGGAATGTAATTTTACATAATCACATGTATATGCTTTGATACATACCGATATGTTTTCGTTCTTTAATTTTAATTAGGAATACATGCACATATTTTCTAGATGAATTCTGAAACATATAAATGAGATGTATGTTGAAATGTGTTTTGAAGCCAACTTAAATGCAATATTGATGTGGACTTTGTTTCAATAGAAAGCTTCATTTGTGGTATTTGGTTTTATCCTCAAGAGGAATAAGATTCATATCAATATTTAGAGTTGTAGCTCTTTTTCTCGAACGGAGGTCTATCATTAATTCATCCTCCTGTAACTTTGATGATGGTTATAGATTCTTTCATACCATTTTCTAGTTTTCTTAGGCTTCTCTATAATGGTCAATAGTCCTACACATGTTATTGTGAGTGAGCAGAATTTCTCTCTTACTAATATAGAGTAACCAATGATTTGATTGTTTCTGTGGCTTTTATGGTTTATCTCTTTGGAGGGCATGTGTTATTGACTATTTTTTCACCCTTTTTTGATCTTCTCAGTTATAATTTCTCTTATTTACCCTGTCGTATATAAGGTTGTATTAGAGATAAAGTCTGAATGAGCATCGAGTCCATCACGTGTTTCTAAGCCACAACACTAGGTCTTCCTAATAAATATTCTCATAAGTCCTGACCTGGCCCAAACAGCTTATTCTTCTTGCATAAAACAATTATTTACTGTTCATTAGCTTTGGCACAATCATGACGCCCACATCTTGTCCACAGTTCTTTTCAGCATTGCTTGACCATTTTCTTTAATTATGAGAAGCGAGGAAGCAGTGTTGCGAAATATACATGATGGATTAGCTATTGTTCAAGTTTATGAAACTTGATTTCTGTTTGTAGCCATCAGAGTAAATAAGAAATTAATGTTGCTCTCTTTGTTGTTACTGACCGTTTGACCCAAGACATACAATGAGGATGCTTCAAGGTTCAAGTGATGAATAAACTTTAATGGTTTCTTGTTCTCCTTCACATAATTCTAGAGGGCTTCACAACTGGTGTGAACGACAGGGAAGGCATCAAGGCAATGACATCATGTTTAATGTCAGGGTATTATGTTACATCATTTCAGGAAATTTATTTGTTCAGTTGGTAAGAATAGTCAGGTTGCTCAGGAGTACTAAATCTGAAGGAATGAGCATTTATGTCGGTTAGATAGTTTGTCATCATAACTCCATGACAACCCGACTATTTCACAACTCAGTTGACTATAGTTACCTCTTAATAAATATGGAACTGAAAAGAAGATAGGACCATTGTGCATTTGTTTAAGGTATCGTTTGGCTTTTGTTGATAACTACTTCAAACATAATTAGTTATATCATAGTGCATTTTTAGGTCTTCCTTTATCTTTATGTCTATTTTTAACTTATGAGCTTGACATAAATTACACAGGTGATGTTGAACACACACATTTGGTTAAAGGGTTGGACTATGCTTTGCTGCATAAGGTGAGAAGTGAAATAGACAAGAAACCAGAAATTGAAGATGCTAGTGATGGCAAGCCTAGGTAAGCACGTTTGGACTTTGAAGCACCGAAATTGACATGTATATGAAAGAAAGTTATTTGATTTTTGCTCCTCTATTGTTGATAAACAGAGGATCCAAGGAAGACCATCCAGTATCATTTCGCACTGGAAATGCAAAGGTAATTTTAAACAGATATCATGTATTACCTTTTTTGGCTCCCTCCCAGAAATACTGTGTGCTTTGCTCTTATAGTAGAACTTCAATAATGCTGCAGGCTGTGTATCAGTGGATAGTGAAGCCTCAAACTGCCGTCAAGCCAAATGATATGTTCCTTCCTGGACGAATGGCTTTCATTTTTGACATGGTTATTTCTTTTACTTGATATTTGTGCTTGCCTTTCAGTAGTGGCCTCCTATCTTGTAATTTTAAGTTTTGAAGTGTTGATGGCCTGTAATGCGAGTGTATGAAATTTTGTCTCTTTAACTGTGAACTTTTCATGCTGCATATTTTTTGTCATAACGTTATGCTGTTTTTGCATGACAGGAGAGTGGGTTTTCTCATGATATTCCGACTACTGTTCACAGAAGCAAAGCTGATTGCCCAGAGCCAGAGGTTCTTTTTACTGCTCAATTTATGGTTGTATGCAAGTCATCTTTCTTTCCTCAACTTTTATTATTGTATATGCAGGAAATGGTTACTGTCAGTGTTGATGGCTCTGTGCTTGATCGGATTGGTAAAATTATGTCTTACCTTCGTCTTGGATCATCTGGAAAGATTCTTAAGAAGAAGAAAAAAGAGAAGGATGGAAAAGGTATATCTATTATGTTACCACAATACCACCTATTGAACACTTTCTCTAGTTTTGCATCCTTTATTTGTAACTTCTCCATAACATTCAGAGCTAAAGTAACCGATATATTGACACACATAATTAGTGTTCGTCCACGGCCAATCAAGCTCTCATTGCCACATATAGATATACATATGTAGACACACATGTACTTGTGCTGTATTCGATACACCCTGTGAACTTCATAAAAAAGCATGCTGCTTGAAGCTGCACATTCTATTCATATTGGGTAAACCATTGATACATGATACACCACTTTAGTGTTTTCTATCCAACATTCCAACTCAATCATATTATTTTAGTACCATTCTTCATCACATCTCTTAATATATGATCCTACGTAATATAACTAATCACTTACTTTTACTCATTTCTTCAAGCCTTTTATGAATCATGCCTGTGTTCATTGATAAGATAGCAGATAGAGTTTCTTTAGCCTTTTATATGTTGGCCCTTTGCCTATATGGTTTCACTTTGGTTAATAATACATAGCCACCTTCTTAGCCTATTTTCCCTACATGGCATCAAAGAACTAAAACCTTAGCCTTTCAACATAAACGGCCACTAACAACTTGGCTTTGCAAAACGGCCATTGCCAAAAGGCAATGCCAAATCTCTGCTGCTGTTCTGGCCTCAGCTAGCATAGTCTCTAGCAATTAGCAAGTTGATTATGTTCATCTGCTTCAATTATTACATTGTGTGCTATCCTTGAAATTTTTTTTGCTCTTACATATGTATGTATGTATTCTCTGGTTATGCAGGAAAACTCTCAGCAGTTTCTGGTGATTATGATGCTGAGAAATTTTCGAAACCTGATGCCTCAAAACATCATACCGAGAAAGAATTTCTCCCACCACCTCCTAAAAGAAATCTTTCTGATGCAAAAGAGAAATTGGGGCCAGCTGTTGCCCGCACTGAGGAGGATGATATTTTTGTAGGCGAAGGAATCGACTATGCAATCCCTAGTAAAGATATGAGCCAGAGCCCTCTTTCAGAGGACATGGAAGAATCTCCACGGAAAAAGGATAGAGCGTCCTATTTCGATGAACCTGCTTATGGTCCCGTTCCACCCTCCTCGCAGCCATCTCATGACTGGCAACAAACAGTGAGTATTTGAAACCATATCTGCTGAATATATATGCATGACAAGCTTCTTTTAGCTAGACATTGTCCAAGTTTTCCTTAAAAGTTACAAAATTTTCAGAACGGATATGATGCTATGCAAGTGGCTTATCCTGAACAATATCAAGGCGAGTGGCAGGAATATCAATATGCAGACCAACTGGCTTATCCTGAACAATATCTCCAGCAAGACTCTCAAACATACGAGAGCATGGAAGCAGATCCACACTTGATGACTCAAGAAGAGAAAGATCGGGGTCTTGGGTCAGTGTTCAAGCGGGATGATGTGAGGCTTCAACAACTACGGGAGAAAGATGCCCGGGAGAAAGATCCAAACTTCATATCAGAAAGTTATTCAGAATGCTATCCAGGTTATCAAGAGTATAATCGTGAGGTTGTTGATAGTGACGATGAAGATGATTTATCGAAAATGGATATGGGAGGACGAGTAAGTGTTTCTTCCCTACTCCTTGTGGCTTGTGGTATGCTTACTCTTCAGTGTCATGGATATGATAACGCTGTTACTTTTACGGGGATAATATGACTGATTTCAATCTGAACGTTGTTTTATTATTTTGTTATAAAGGAAAATTTATGTGAATATATCATTATATCTAGGATTAGTTTACCTGCATGGTACTCTAACAAGCAAGGAGTAATAACTAGTATATAATAATATAAATGTGTCCTTCCTCCACAGGCAAAGGGGCGGCTCCATAGGTGGGACTTTGAGACAGAAGAGGAATGGGCAACATACAACGAGCAGAAGGAAGCAATGCCAAAAGCTGCATTTCAGTTTGGTGTGAAGATGCAAGATGGTAGGAAGACGAGAAAGCAGAATAAAGACCAGAAGATTACCAACGAGTTGCACAAGATTAACAAGATACTGGCCAAGAAAAAGATGCAAAAAGGCGATGCAAACGATGACAGTGGCGATGAATCTCATCCTGGAAAGAAGCTCCGGGTGTAAAGCCTCGTTAGTCAGTCATTGCTTTTCATCAGTGTATCTAAGCATTTAGATTTGTGCTATCTCCTTTATCATGTTAAGGTTCTGGACAAATAATATCTGGGAAGACTAAAGTTGGATTTGCAGCCAGTAGTCATGAAACATATCTGGATTTTGGTGAACACACCAACAATAGATATGCTACCTTTAAAAGCATGTTCCATGCATGTGAAGTCTCCATGATGATGTCATTTTCAAGATTTTCTCTATTCACCCAATCTCTTCGATTACTATATATACTCATGAAAAAGGTTGACAAACTTGAGGAATGCTTTCATTGGTTCTGATCCCCAGCTCCTACAAGAACATCCTGATAAACTTTTGGTGGTTTATTGTTCATATATGACATGGTGCTACGGATAAGTACATTGCAGTACAGTCCATTATTCTCTTTCCAAAAGATATGCCAGTATACAAAATCATTTATTTAGCTGCAGCCAGAGGAACTGTGCATTTGTTGGCGAGGAGGATGGTCTGGTAAAGGTGATCTGAATGAATATATGCAACTAGTAAGAGAACATTTTGCAACATTAACATTCGTTGGTGGTTTATTGTTCATTTATTTAGCTGCAGCCATGGACCTAATAAAAAGTTCAAAATTTTACAAATTAAATTTTAGAAGTAAAAAATTAAACGAACATTGTATTGTCAAAAAAACCAGTTTGGATTGGTTTTAAATTGAACCAGACACCATTTTTTGAAAAAATAAAAATTAAAAACTCAAACGATAACAAAAACCAGTTTCTTTTTCTAGGTCTCAATCAAATTAGCTTTATCTGTACAGAAAGATTGTGCCACAACCTATGAATTACAATTCAATGAGTATATGACATTACTGTAACAGAATTATCATGCGGCAATCATTAGGCTACGAGGAAGTTTCTAATAGTTCTGTGCAGTGTCTTAACCATGGTATGCCTCCATCGAGACTGCTTTTGGTTTTCCCTGCATGAGCCATTTCATCTGAAACTGGAGAGACTACAGTATAATACCTCCAAATCCAGGCTCCAGCAGTGACAAAAACATAACAACATAATTCAGTTGAGATAAGATGCCCAATGTAGACTGCTTTTTGCTTGCTTCAACAATTTTTCCAACTTTTTGGGTGAATAAATATCTTTTTCCTCACATAAAAGCAATAAGTTCTTTTCTGAGAGACCAAAAATCATTCAGAATACATTCTACAAGTATTACCATAAGATTGATATGTTGACAAACAAATCAATCAACCAAGAACCGGGAAAATACGAGTAATATGATCCAACGGAATGCTGTCTGCGCTGCTTCTTTTCAGCTCCGGATGATTAAACTCATTCCGAGGCAGTGAAATAAGTTGGCCTTTGCCTTGCCCCTTCTCCAGAATCCAACCGCTATTTGCTACATGGTGCTCAAGAAATTTATCCAAAGACAAACCCTCGATATTTATTGCCTGTTACAAAAGAAACAACTATTATTTGATTATTTCACATCAAACAAGCTAGCTAGTTATCATTGGACCACCATCATCTCTAAAAGCAAGACATAGAAGAGCGCCAAGCCTCTTGTGTCTTGTAATTTAGCGACATTATAAATCACAAAAGCCGGTATGTGCAGTGGGAGGGAAGAATTTAGAAACACAAATGCCTAAAATTTCTGATTTTTACCGAGTGACAGAATGGATTGAGAGGGAGGGGGTGAGTGAAAGAGTACCTCAGCAACAACAGATCTCGGAACCTTTTGGTATGTCAGAGACAGTACATGGACGGAATATTCTTGAATTGCTTGCTCAAATCCTGCATCAAATATTTGACCATTACAGAGATTTATATGAAAATTAAACCCCAAGCGTAAAACACAACTCTTTTGTTTTATCATACAAATCGACGAAAGACAAAGGTTCATATAGAAGTCAAAGATTGAACCATAAGAAAAAACAGATATATTGAAAATTTCACTTGGTAGATGGGAGACCAACTATTATCTCCTTATAACTTACTCGCTTACCATTTATGACTAAACCTACAACCACCACAGAAAAATAGCAGTTTAATTGCATAGGAATTACCTTGACAGATATTTCTTCCAGCATTTGTGGCTATTCCACAAAAAAAATTATCATAACTAAATCAGATAAAGCATTGAAAATGTTGACCCTCCAAGAAGATGAGAAAAGCACAACACATAAGTTTACAGCTTTGGATAATGATTCAGAAACCCTAACAAAATCAAGAATTCCTTGCTACCATAATGATACTCCCACTAAAAACCACACCGCCGAATGGAGAGACCCAATGTTTTTAATTACTAAGTCAACTAAGAACACAAAGTGACAAAAATCTCAGCCTCCCATACAGCTTCTCTTCTGGAAGGACCATAGTCACATAGATCGCAGAACGCTCCGGCACGGGAACAATGATCGAGAACGCGGTTCACTAGGTCCCCAAAATTCGATACGCCGGGGGGCGGGGGAGGGGAACGGGGGGCTCATTTTGAATCACTTCGGTACGATGTGCCCTTAGTATGAGACTGAGTAATATAATTTTAAGTTTTCTATCTTATATGTCTAATTATCAAGCATTATCAAAGTATAAATTAA
Source organism: Centrapalus pauciflorus (assembly GCA_020465985.1). Classification (NCBI taxonomy): domain Eukaryota; kingdom Viridiplantae; phylum Streptophyta; class Magnoliopsida; order Asterales; family Asteraceae; genus Centrapalus; species Centrapalus pauciflorus. The sequence continues at coordinate 1,880,313 of JAANYP010003023.1, forward strand.
CCATTATAAGAAGTCTAATTAGAAAATATTATAAAAATCAGAATTTTAGGTACCATTAGCGAGCTTACATGTTATAAAAAAAAAAAAAAAAAGATATTGCTTCACTTAATTTAATGATACATTAAATAGATTTAAGTGACAGATAAGTAATTAATGTATTTAGTAGTTTCCAAGGCTTTATAACAAAAGTTTTACTTTCCCATTGTATTAAAAGCAAAAAAGAACTCTTCATATTGAGGGGAGAGAGAGAGAGAGAAAGGAAGTTAAACACTTAACCCTTCTCCATAATGTGGAAGACGTAACCAAAATCTCACAGCATGTCTCTCTCACAACCTTCACCAGGAAAGTTAAACCTTAACCAGGAACAGAGGAAGACGAAGCGCTGAAACCAAGTCGTCCACGTCATGAAGAATCGCGATTTCTCCCAATCGCGATTTGAATTTCGATCCAGGGCTACATGAGGAACGGCGATTTAACATACCAAACATCGTTCCAGCAGCGATTGGTACGCAAACGTACCGCGTTTTGGTACAAAACATTTGGATCACGGATCGTGGGCCACAAAGCGAATTATATGACTATGGAAAGGACACGATAATAATTAATGCACTCCCTGTTGTTACACGTGCACAAGTGCAACTCAAGGCAATAAAATGCAGTCCATAATTAATGCAGGGGGGACATCATCATCCACTAGCCCAAAGATTTTATTCCAATATCATCAGTACTATTGTTTTATAGAAAAATATGGAACTTTACTACTATTTACTTGTTATAGTTGTTCCTGCTCCTGCTACTGGTTCTAGTAGTCAACAAAAACAACCACCTCACTAGCTTCATAGTTCATACCTTTCACCTTGACAAAGGTCTTCATCCTTAAGAAGAAGCAATTGTATATAACAAGAAAAGCAAAATTCTCACTAATCACCCCTTGGAGGTTCCATAAGAGCAGAGACGACTACATATCAATCATACATTATTAACAGAACACAGTAAAAAGACAAGTCTTATATAATTAAAGAGACAACTGGCTGTGATGCATGAGCGTTGGCATACCTGGAACAACTTCGAGAATATGACGGTTTTTAGCTGCTTCATCCCAAAACTGACGAAATTTGGCAGTCTGTATATGAAATGGTAGGTTATATGAATGCTAAAGTTTTAATAAGATAAACATTCACTAAGATTATGCTGAGAGGTAGTTCAAAATAATTTCTGATGTGTGTATGGTAAAATGGTTGTCAAAAGCAAAATAATCTGCTTCTCATACAAATGGTGTTATGTTTTGATGGGTATCAAAACCGTTTTCTCATCAAACACATTCCCAAAATAGTCCCAAAATAGTTCCAGATGCACATACAATCATAAATTATAATAATAAATAATATGATTAAACACAATTACACAAAAAATGTATCTACCTCCAGATAGTGGGAGAGAACTATAAGAGTCTTGAATTGTTCATCCATTTGCTGACAATAAGGAAAACACAAGAGAACTTCTTTAACATTCAAGAAGAAGTAATATCATCTATGAAATATACAAGAGACCAAGAGATAGAAGTACCACTCTTTCTGGAATCAAAAAAAGACATAAGCTGAAATCTGGAGCAGGCATTGCCATAAGAGCCTACATGGAAAGATTAAAGAAGAGGTGGAACTTTAAAAAAATGTGTAAAACTTCAAACATGACTGAACACAAGTGATTTTATATCAAAAAATATGCTATTTAAAGTAACTCGAACAATAAAAAGCTATTGGGTTAAAGAGAGAGGCGCTTCCCCCACACATTTCCATATAAATGTTCTCCTTGATCCATGTTTATTGGGTGGGATACTCAAATACTAGTACAACATGTGCATGCACATAGCCACATACAAACCTTGATCAAAATGCGGGCAACAATCTGAGTGCTCATCCTCTCTGGCTCAAACTGTGTAATGATGTACAAAAGCAAGCAGAACAATCAGTAATAAATGAATAATGAAATGCCAAAAATTTTTTTCATACAAGGGTATGCAAAAAGTTATGTAAAGCAAATTACCTGATAGAGGCGAAGAAGACAAAGGTTTGCGTCTAAATTGTAGGTCTGTGATGAAACCTAAGTTTAATCAAGAATCATATTAATTCAATAAATATATATGGGGGTGAGGTACATATAGATACCAAACCACACATCACAGTAAACAGCCATCAATTTTGCAAGGTAATAGATCCCTAAACAAACAAGTTGTAATTGTAAACACTTGCACTTCAATCATAACTTCCTAAAATCAGCGCGCCATAAACAAAGACAAAGAATTAACAACTACTGAACTACATACAAGCAAATATTAATAGGGTAATTTCCAACTATGGCCCATGGAAAAGAGCCCAATGTACCATCATAAATCCAAGTATGCATATGCTCTCAAACTTTTAGAAGTCCCCAGTTGATGTTAATTAAAACAAGTATTGCTTAGAATGCTTATTTAAAATGACTTTAAACTAAGCAAATACCAAAAAGACAGTTAAGCATATCCAGGAGCAAGCAGGGTGTTAAGAAGCTAACTATTAAAATTCATATTCTTCCTTCCATCAAAAGAATTCAATGACTTTGTATTCTCAATTCCATGTGACCATTTATAATCTTAAAAACTAAAAGAAAAAAGATGAAAACCCATACACACACATGCTCACGCACATAATCTCTCCCTCTCCCTCCCTCCTCCAGCCACCACCAAAGCCATAGTCACTGTCCAAACTCACCAGAAAAGGATTTGTTTACCATTAGTCCATATCTCTTCAACCATCTTTATCTCTTCTAAATTTCCCCTCAATATTAGAGAGAGAGACTGGTGGCTGGAAGCGATGATGAAGAAGGAAACAGAAGTACCACAACACAAACCCAAATCAAAGCCTAAAATTGCACCATTGTTTATTACCACCCAGATCAAAGCCATCAATGCAACTATAAAATTGTATATTGGTGCATTTTTTTTAATTTAGGACTTCTTGTAATCCAATGAACAGTTATAACTTAACTTATAAAATCTGGATTTTGTCACAAATCATGAAAATAGTTCTCAAATTTATCCTCTTAGACAAAAAAGATACTAGGGTTCTTATCTCCCCTCTTTTTTTGCAAGTACAATCTGGTCCCTGAAATGTTCAGTTTACTCTGTAGTAGTTGCCAAAGGCCACAGTGGTGTGGTATACAGTAGTCCTGCACCCACCATCAGTGTATTTAGATCACCCGGTTTCTGTCATGCTCTGAGGCACCAAATTTCAGCAAAATGTTACAACTCATCCGCTGGTTGGATGCCAAAAGAACCACCAAAGTAACATCTCCCAGTTCATCAGCCCAAAAGACCCATGGCCCCATGATTTTTTCATAAATTCATATGCAAAACTTCCATGAACCCAAAGGCAATGGCATTGACCCCAAAAACCTCACTAATGCCGCCAATTACTCAAAACCCTGACTAATTCACCAATAAAAACAAAGTGGCAGGTTGGAGTCCTTGGGATGATGTGGGTGGGTTTTTGTATTGAAATAGTTATATATTGGTTTTGTTTTATATTTTTATAATGTTGACACCTTACAAATGGGATGTTTGGATGTGCATTTGAAAGTATTGGTGTAATATTGAATGATCATAAACAAATAATCAACTACAACAAAATGGACTATGGAAGATGATGTTTGGATGGCTTCTGTAGTTTGAAGATGTAATAATCAAATAATAACAGTTCGTGTTTGGTAAATTGATTATTTAAGAACCTAAAAGACAAAATAACCAAAAAAATATTTGCAAAAGAAACAGAAATATCTTATGAAATGGGAGTAATAATCTCTCTAATAGGATTAAAGAAGGGTAGACAGGTCTATTTAGCTTTCCATTTGCGAAAGAACCTCCCTGTTAGCATCCTAATCAATAGAGTATACATCCAAATAACTATAGGACATTTTCACCAAAAAATGAGAAAGTACATTGTTTGGTTTCTACTGTAGTAAGTACAATGATTGTTTTGCAGCATTGTAACAGGTACTATGGTTCAGAATCTCAGGTGATCTTTGTCAAAGATCTGATTGTCTTTATTTTCTCATTATTTATAATTTTCCTGATACTTGTAATCTTGTATGAACGATTATTCTACCTGTAAATCCTATTTACATCTTCCTAACCCCTAAGGGTTGCATATAAATGAATTTAGAAAATACTCCTGCATGTGAGAGACCAACTAATAGAACCCTTAATTCATGGTATCTAAAACACAAACACATATTTAAGCTCATAAACAAGGTGTTGCCTGGTTATGCCTTATTGCTTAGATGGAAACTATGGTGCATAAGAGCTTAAATTCCTCACCTTGAAAGCACTAATAATGATGTTATGATGATGATTATATAGCAAGGCTATCGTATAAACAAAACTAAAATATAGATTCTTAGATAATTGGGGTAACGTGGCCCAAGTTTTCTAGCTAACTTCTTAACAAAAATTATAACGTTATAATGGCAAAAGACGTGCATGATATTTATTAAGTTCATAAGACTGTAAGGCAAGTTAATTAATGCTTGTGGTTATGAGAGGATTGATCATGAAAGGATGGTTACCTATTTTGTTTCATAAATCCATCTCATTTAGTATTTAACGATGAATTCGAACCTTGAACTAGATGGACTATCCCTTCTTGTTTGATGGCTCACAAGGTTTGAGACAAGGTATCAATATTCAAATACCTTCATACATGTTAGTACATTTGACTCTAGTGAAAACAAACTAATCTCTGGAGCAACACGCAAGACAGAACCTTTTCTGTTAGATAAGAGACTCATGGCAAGCTAATATCTCAATACTCAAGCTTCTGTACAATATTATGTAAGAAAACCTTTAACTTTAAATTCAATGGTGCTAGTATTTATTTGTAGGGAACATAATCAGAAAATGGATGGACCTCGATACCTCATATGTATAAGTTGTGTAAATTAAGCTACTCTTTGTTGGTGTCCTTTATATTCGGAGCCAGGGTTTTAGGCGTAACAGATTTTGATAGGTCTCGTTTTGCGTATTCAGACAAAACAAAGTCGAGCGAGAGGAGAAAAGTCACAAAACCGGAAAGTTGAGATTTTGATAGGTTATTGTTATTCATGATATGACACCAGACATCATTCGTATGGTCATGAGCAGGGATAACATCCATTGATACTAGAAACAGTTTAGAAGCGGAGTGGTGATTAAGAAGGGGTACCTGCTCGTTGACATAATTTTCGAGATCGGGAAGAATGTCGGGATTGTAGGGATTGACGGAGACGAGTTGCTCCACGGCGTACGACATTTGAGACTGAGACGGCGGCTCCCTTCCCATCTTGTTCAAAGCTCCACCGGAATGTTTCTTTGCAGGAGGAAGAGTGTGAGTTTTGTTCCGTTTAGGGTTGGGGACTTGGACCTTCTGAGTTCTGACGGGCCACAATTTAATGGACCGTCTCCTGATTATAATACAAAGCTAGTTGGGGCCCATTTTAAAAGATGTTAAAAATATCATTTTTGACTATCCAACTTTTGAATTTGTCTAATTTAACCATTAAATTATTTTTTTACACGTTAAGCCTTTGAACTTTAGTGTAATATTCTATTTTGTAATAATGATTAAAACTAATGGTTAACTGTATACAAAATATGATAGTTTAATGGTCAAACGTATACAAAATATGATATTTTAATGGTCATATATGTATAATTTTCAGTGACCACACATGTACAAAAATATTTTAGTGGTTAAATGTATACGCAAAAATAATTTTAGTGACTAAATGTGTAAAAGAATAATTTAGTGATTAAATGTAATAAATCTAAAAGTTTGATAGTCAAAAATTTCATTAACCCTTAAATTAATAAAACCATAAACAATTATCCATCTTTAATCAAACTACTGAAACAACTCATTGAGTGATTTTGATTTTGACTCGACGACTCTTACCCTTACATGTACGTCAGTATATTTTTACCTTTGATTTGACATACATTAATTCGACATGTTATGACTAAGGTTGTGTTTGTTATTTTAAAAGATAAATGTCAAAAGTCTAAAAACAACGTCTGAAATTAAGAGGTGGACTCTTATCTGACGTCTGAAAACCACATCTAAAATTAAGACATGACACATATGAAATTAAGAGCCGGCCTTAAATATTTTAAATAAATAATTGATTTTAATATTTTAGTTAAATAAAATTTCAACTTACATCAACCTCTTAAATTAAGACTTCAGACAGAAGTACACAACTTAATTTTAGACGTGGTTTTTAGACGCGTCTTAAGTCTGAAATGTAATAAACAGTCTACTTTGAATTAAGATATGAAATACACTTAAGTTTGAAATGTACAAACAGTCTATTTTCATTTAAGATATGAAATTAAGACTTCAAAGGTTTTTAAGAGCTAATTAAGTCTAAACAAACCGCACCCTAAATTTCTAGTATTTACCTTGTCTGTTATACCATCTCCTATCCAAGTCCAACTCACTTCAATTTCTCCGTTACAAATCTTAGGTGGGGTTTGGTTCACGAAATGTAACTCGAAAAAATTGGAATTTAAATTTTAGTTATTAATATGATTGATGGTGAAGGTGGAAGATAGTTTTTAGTATTGGTTAGGGACGTAGATTGAAATCTAATTCACGTATTGGTTGGAATAATTCATGTATGAATTAGGAGTAATGCCTAAAAACAAGAAAGTTTGATGAAAAATACAAACAAAAAAAAATCTCTCTTACTTAGTTATCAAAATTCTAAAAAGCTAAATTTTAATTTAAATTCCATCGAATTTCATTTCACAAATCAAACGTGACCGTACCACTTTTTCTGTTTAATTCTTACCAGTAAAAACTTTGGTGTACCTAAAAGACAATGGCCTTGTATTATTAATTAATAATATCCATGAATATAATCCCATATAGTCAATGACACAAGCTCATGAAATAAGAAAATGTTAAAACAAGTGGTTTACAAGAATTAAGAAAATGACTTAGATTTGGAATTCAAACAAAATTAGGTAAGAAATTGAATTATTATTCGATCGAGAAAAAGTATAATTTCACGTTATCGAACATTATCCAAGATAACACCATAACATGCTTGCTACATTTGTTTTGATGTTATTCAAAGGCTCGTCCCATCATAATCATGAGGTTGCTCTTTTTACTGATTGTTTGTCCTCGCTTTTTTCTATTAAAAAATGTTTTTTTTTATTTATAAAATTGTCAAAAGTAAATGAATCTTTTTGATAAATTCCTTGCTCTTTGATAATAAAGATAGGTTTTAATTCCATTTCTGGAAAAAAAAATATATATTTTCTTTAAAGGTAAAAAAAAGTAAAGGCTACTAATAAATTAATAAATAAAATATCGAATAAATCACTGTCTTCATTCTCGACCGTGGTTAAAATAATCATCTAGACTGTTGATTTTTTTAATATTATCATAAACTAGGTTAGTCAACTTTAGAAATAAATATTTATAATATAACAATTATAAAAAATAATAATGTTTGTTTAATTTTAGTTAACTAATTATTTAATTAATGATATTAGATTTGTATAGATTTGATTTGTATTAAAATTTAAAGTAAATTTAGTAAAGGAAGTGACAAAAGAAGAATGCAACATATGACAAATCAAAAAAGAGCACGACACGTGGCATATTATTACTCATTTAATAGTATAGATAGATCTACACTTATTTTATCATCAAATTTCAATCACCGAATAAAAAAATGTGTGAAGACATTTTATTTCTGACTTTACATAAATAAGATGATGTTGTTCGAACTTTGCAGTAAAAGAAGTACCATTTTATTTATGACTTTACATAAATAAGATGATGTTGTTCGAACTTTGCAGTAAAAGAAGTACCGTAACATTTTATTTCTTTCGTTACACAAAGAAAGCCTTAGTATCGTTAGGGATGATAATTTCGGCCTAAGACATCCAATGGTCCAAATAATCATAAAAAATTGTTTTCAAATACATATTTGGAGATTATTTTTCAAAAAATACATTAAATATACTATTTTTGAAAATTCTGTTAAAAAATAAATTTTAAAAAAATATACGATTACATGTGAATTTTAGTACGGGTCAAATGGGTAGACGATGGTCGGTCATTTGAACTAGTTTTTATCTAACAACCTATCGGTTAATCTTTTAAATTATTCTACCATTGTCATCTAAAATTGCTAATGATCGTTTAAAATGTATTGTAACATTAAATTCTTTTTTAACTCAAATTTTCACTTAATTTGTTACTTTCGTAACCAACTATCATATTTTCAATTATAATTTGTCCATTTCAATATTATTTAATTAATTGACCCCTAGATAAATGTATGTGCCGCTTTGGATTTATGGTATGTTACAAGCTTCATTACCTTTGATTTCCCCCTTCTCCTCCATGGCCTTTGTTACACCCTCTTTTACAACCAAATACAATAAATAGATTACAACTTACAAATTGATAATGTTAAGGGTTCAATACAATAAAATCATAGATAGATAATCATAACATAGTCAATTCCAATAACATGTCTAGCCAAAAACATCAACATTAATACAAATTAAGTGAATTACATAGTTAAATTTACAAATGAGCCTTTTGCACTAAACGTGCTAATAGTGTCATGTCCACGTTGCTATTACATCATACTAAAAACTAAGCTGCTATTAGTAATGATCTAAAACTTCCACACGGAAATAATAGTCCTAAGTTGAAGACTTGAAGGTCTCATTTGGTTCTTGTGTTTGCCTGTAAATTATATGAGACGACGATGTAAGTTATTGCTTAGTGTAATAACAGTTTACAGTTTACACATGTTACTTGCAAAATATATGGCTATCAGTGCCATATTAAATGCTTCAATAGGATGCTTTATAATGCTATTTGCACTATTCAAACATGGTACGATTAACTAAGGAAATGCTACCACTAGAATTGTTATGTTGGCTGGGTGATCAATGGCTAGCTATCAGAGTAATGTTGTTGTGGTAGTTAGCATCAGAGTGACTGTTTATTTCATATTTTGTTGTTATACACGTATTGATATTAAATGCTGACAAGAATGTTCAAGTGGTGGACCCAGGTTCTGAAGACGTCAGTTGCATAATTTTTTTGTAATGTTTTCGGTTCGAATATTCAATTAATTGAATTGTTCGAATTAGACAAACAAGTTAATTTTAATTCGAAATAGCACAAAAAATCATAGAATATCAATGATTTTGGGCTCAATAATTGGGTTTTTTAGTTTTATTTAGTTATTATTTATCACTTATTTATTTGTATATCGAGTATTGACTTCGGTAATCCGGTATCATGTAGTAAGTTGCCAACAATATCCATTTTAGATATGGTGTATGGCCATTCACCTACTGTGGACTTCGTATTACAAAAATACGTGAATACATTAGAATGATGTGATGAGTAATTTACTAATTGATTATCATCTTGGAAGTCAATAACAGGGGTGTTCATTTTCGGATAATCCGAAAATCGGATATATGAATTTTACTATCCGAATCCGAATCCGTATCCGATTTTCGGATAATCCGAATTTCAGATTATCCGAAAATCGAATATCAGATTATCCGAAATTTAAAATTTTTAATTAAACTTAAATTATAAATGAATTCAAATATACAAAATACAAATCTATATACCTTTTAATATATAAAAAAATAATTGTGTCGTTAACGAAATTATATCATACTTTTTAAACTTAAAACAACAAAAACATGTCAAAAAATATTAAATACATTTAAATGAGTTATAATTATGTTAGAGCGACATTATACATTTAAAATGAAAAAATATAATTATTCTTAGTCAAATAACTTATGAAACAAAAGTTTTAAAAAATTGGATTTCGGATGCAAAATCTGTATCTGAATCCGAAATTTCAGATTTATCCGTTTTTCAGATATCCGAAATTCGGATAATCTGAATTTTTGGATAATTTTACTTGGGATTTTCGGATCGGATCTTCGGATTCGGATATTTTTGAACACCTCTGGTCAATAATTCTCTTGATTTGTGGTCAAATTGGTCATAACTATGACATTTGCTTATTGTAACGTTCTTTTAGCTTACAACGTGTTTGTACTTTGTTATCACAAACCGAAACATATAAGTTAAGAAAATATTATAATAAATCGAAACGTAAATTACAAATTTCGTCCTTGTGGTATGATGTAATTATGGATTTTGTCTCTAAGATTCGTTTATTACACCGTTTGTCTCTATTTTGAAGTTTTGTTATGTTTATAGTCCTTTAATTAGTTACCTTTTCTAAAATGATCATATCACCCTTTTTAAATTATAATTTTAGGTAACAACATTTTATTTTTGTTGATGAAAATAAAATTAAGAACCTTTTCTCCTTTTTCTATTTGTGACGTGTAGTCACACCCTCCACAATCCTACAGATGTTAGGGTTAAATTGCTCTCAAATGCTAGAATTTATCGATGCTTCCAACAACCACCGTCACAACTGGCACAATGATTATTGCATATCTTTCTCCTTGTCTTCCTCTACTAGCCCCCATCTCAGTCTCCTATTAGTCAATTTCTGAGGCAGAGAAACCAGAAGAATCAAGGGGTCTTGTGTCATTAAAAACCAGATCTATTGAAGGCCACTATCAACTCGCCACCAAATCAAATAGTCATCATCGTTTCACCTCCAACCCACAGATACAAGAAACCATGTTGATATCTCCATCGTTGTTCACCACCAGATTGAACACTACCATTTGATCTCTCTGAAGCCAAAGAGTTTTATTCATCAAAGGGTTTTCGAAAGGAGATCGCTAGATCTACAACAAAGACCATCACTTTTATGATGTTTTCATATCTACAACAAAAGACTAGTCGAAGAAAGAGGCTTGGAATCTACAACGAAGGTCACTGGAAGGGTTTCAAGACTACAAGTGGGGTTTCGATTTCTATTTCTAGGGTTTGTGTTCAGGAAAACCTATTTTCAGGGAATTCATAATTGATTTGATATTAATCTTGGTGTTATAACTAATTTTATAGTTTGTGTTAGTAGCTAAAACCAATTTAATTTTCGATTTTGTTATTCATGTGTTAGAGAAGCAATCCGATAAGCTTTTGTTTGATTGGTATTAATTATTTGATACAAAGTAATTATATTAGGAAAAGCCAACTATAAAGGGCCAAGGAGTTTCAATTTACTTTGTAACAAAAAAAAAGTTTGTTATTTAAGTTATATTTTCCAAAAGGATAAGTAATATAGTTGTTTTAAAATTTTAACTAGTCAAAAGACTACAAATGTAACAAAACTTCAAAATATGAACTACCAATATAATAAATGAAGTTGAATTAAAAATTTTAAATCCTTAATTTCCATCTAACACAGTAATAAAATTTGTAATTCACTGTAAATCAAAAGCTAACATTTGAAAGTACAACCAACTAAATTTAAAAGGGTAATTTATGATCATACAACCAAAAAACCAAATTTTTTTCTTTCAATGCATATTTTGTAAAAAGAAATTTGTTTAATAATGGGATAGTCACGTAGTCGTTAAAGGCATTGACCTTTAAACATGACCAATTAAATTGTGGGTTCCACCTGTTTTTAATAGAAATTTATGGTTTCTAATAAAGTCACAACTTACTTTTACTTTTGACACCATATTCTAGTCCTGGTTTTCTTGAGTGTTATCATTTCACAAGTAAAAAAATTATAGAAGCTTATTTTTAAAAACTTAATGTGGCGTTTGGTTCACCGAATGAAATTCGAAGAAATTGAAATTTAAATTTTAGTTATTAATGTGATTGATGGTGAAGGTAGAAGATGATTATTAGTATTGGTTAGAGATGTAAGTCGGAATCCGAATCTAATTCATGTATATGTTGGAGTTTAATTCATGTATTAGTTGGAAGTAATGTCAAATTCCTATAAATAAGAAAATTTGATGGAAAATACATAAAATTTAACCCTATACATTAGTCATCAAAAATTAATTAGCAAGCTAAATTCCAATTCCAATTCCATTACATGAACCAAACGTCAACTAAAAGTTTAATCTCCTAAAAGTTAATAATAAAAAAAAGCATGCCATTCCAATATGCCCATGAGTATATCAATAAAAAAAATGAATGGTGAATAATATGTATGATGGAAAAGACAAAATGATTAATAATAAATTAAGTAATGGGAACATAGTAAGTGAAGTCTCGATCCTTTCCTTGTTCACCCTACAATATATAGAAATTCAGTTTGGAATGTCCGTCCGAACATAACGGTTGTTTCTATATAGACATGAGTTGTATATTTCACCATTGTTATGCACTCAACTTCATACTCTTAAATTTATTTGCTCTATTAGTATTCTTCTGCTTTGTTAACAACCTCTCTCTATATATATATATATATATACACACACACACACATATATATGTGTGTGTGTGAGACGACAAATTCACTAAAACATCTGTAATGTTGATATTAAATATTAAATCTAGTGTAATACTTTTTGTGTTATTTCTTTATTTTTTTTATGTAATAATTAAGATGTTAGAGTCTAATATGTAAATATTTGAATCAAAATATGATGATGACTAGGGATGTGCCTATAAATCATTCAATAGATTGTATATAACTTTGGCATATAAGTTGGTACCATTACTTTTGACAAAGTTAGGTTAAATTTGTTGTAACATCATTCATGAAGATGATTTAGATGATTAGTTACAGAAATTATGTTGTCAATCTTTATATACGAATTAAGAGATTCTCATGTTAATCATCGAAAAAAATGAAGAACAAAATATGCTAAAGGTTTATATGGTTTCAATGTATGGGTATCAATATTTGTAGTTGTTGGTCCCATAAGAATTGCTCAAGCTACAAACTCCTAGCGTATTTTAAACAAATACGAGTGACAAAATTACAGATAGGGGGTTGAATGTAATCACACTTTAACCTGTCTTTTCATAGATTAATTTCCGTATTACTTGGATGAATATTTACAAAGTGTTTGCTGAAGGAAAACATGTAGAAACTTATTCTAAAACTTTACTTTGATTTGACAAATTGATTATCTAACACAACTCAAGTTTGCTAAATAAAATCCTTAATGAAAACTTCTCAAACCTATAGTCGTTGAAGCAATTTTCGGTAAGTTACTGATAAGCAAAGATGGCAGTTATTGTCCGAATATGCCTTGATGATTTGAGCATCAAAAGTAGTAGCATTGATTCGTGCTCGCACTTATATAGGTAAGTATGCATTTAATGCTTTCAATCATAATTCGTGTGTGTCGTCTTCTGAATGGTTGGACACAAAGTATTAAATGATAGGGTTAGTATTTGTCCTTCATGTACATAGGCGTCTTCTAGGGTGTGAGAAAGACTCGACCGCACAGGGCCCTCAATTTCGTAGGGGCTCACAGTCATAAAAAAATCTAAATTTAGACCAATAAAAATTTTCTGTATTTGACATGTACACATTATGGATCCGTGCATTAAAATGGAATTGATGTCAAATTCAATTTGATTCATATTGATTTATTTTAATTTCTCATTAATCAGTTTTTTTGTTAGTCATGACCTCTACTTTACATATTAAAATTGAGTCACAAGATGACCAATTTACTATTTAAAATTTATAACGGACTATGTTATAATCACATGCACAGAACCTCTGAAATCCATGAGACGGCCCTGCTCATGTATCGTACGTTTTGATTGTTGTGAATAAAGTAATGATACTTTTTGATTTGCATAATTTAATTTGCTAATCTTCATAGTACTTCGCTTTCAAAAAAATGTCTAAAGTCAACTTGCCTTGTTTGAAAGTTCATCGCTTAATTTAGTGCAGAAACAATTCAAATGCTTGGATATCAACTTGCCTCTAATCCTAATTTGATAAGAGTTTGCTAATCTTCTATTTCAACGAAGCACTTCTTTATTCTACTTATAACGGTTCTCTAATGAATAAATCAATGATCAAATGGGAGCTTATCTATATATTTAAATATACATGTAATTTCACTGGCTGTTGAACTATAAGACCAAAATGCTGATGAGAACTTCAACAATTGTTGTCGCTGATAAGTCTGAGCGACCATACTCTTTTTCCTATCAATTTTTATACTAATGATAAAAACGGAAACCTAACATTAATGAATCAAAGCAAAAAATCAAAAAGAAACTAAAATTTAGACGACTTATATGTGTTACTAGAAATATCAAACGAGAGTTTATCAATGTCATATGACTTATAATAGTTCCTTTTTAGTTAATAGGAATATCATTTTTAGGTAACATGTTTAAGTTATGAAATCAAAGTAGCACATGAATTTGGATGATGTTTAATAGTTGAATGACATGATTTATGTATATTAATTTATGTTAATAATATTTTGCCCGGGCTGAGGTAATTGATTGTGAATCAAAATATCAAGGCGTCTAATCCAATCCAATCCAATTTTCATAATTGTTTAATGCATTATGATTACGATTCCAATTTTCTTTCTTTTTTTCTTGAAAGGGATGTTAATTAATCTATAAATTAAAAGCCGTATGCATTGACAAAATGTATATATGAAATTTGTTTTATTATTTTGTTAATTGATGGTGATTTCATTGTGGGACCACTCTACTCTCTCACTATTAATGATATTATATACATGTAACCGTCTTATTCTTCTATCTTTATTTTTTCCTAAAAATGAGAAAACATATTTTAAAACTAAAAAAATAAGTGTTTTCTGGTCTATGTTTCTAAAAACATCATAATGGATTTTAATTTAACCAGAGTGAGGTCATGTTTGTTTATCTTTTAATGGATTCATTAAGAGATCATTTTACCTTTGAATGATTTTTAATGATTACATTAAGAACTAAACAAACAACTATGAATGTCTCTAAGGCATGGAATTGAAAGCCAGGTAATTTTACATTTATTATAATAGTCGAGAAAATAATAATTAACATGTTAATTGAGTCTCAAAACTTCATAATATATAAATATAATAAATAATAATTTAAGTAAAATTGTTTGGAATTAAATTATGTTGGAATAAATATAGATAGATAGTTAAATAGATGATGATTTATGGTACAAGAAAGATGGAGTAAGGTATTAGGTGGTGGATAGATGTCAAGTGAATTAAATTTAGTTTTAGAAAAATAAAGACATAATTAGTGAAGTGAAGTGAGGTGATGTGGATAAGGAAGCTTGAGCTTTAAGCGTAAGAAAAGAAAAGAAAAGAAAACGACATCATTTCTTATATTCATAACCACTAATTTAGGAATTACAAATTAGGTGGTGTCCCCACCCCCAGCTAAGCTCCACCCACTCCATCTTTATCATTATATATATCATTTTTTATTTTTATTTTTAATTAATTGGTCGTTTTATTAATTTTACTTAAAAATCTATTGAAATTATATGCGTTATCCGTCCCCCACATTTATTATTTAACAAAAGGGCATATGTCAAAGTATAAATTCAAAACTCATTTTATTAACACAACTTACTAAAAAATTTAAACTATATAATTAGAGTTAAGAGGTGTCCTTTGAAACCATTTGCACATACATAGGATCACACATGGCTAAGATCTTCTTAATGACTTTGAAAGTTCAAGTCATAATCAACTCTTTAAAATTGAAGTTTCTCAACAAGTCTAACTAGCTGTTGAGATCTTTCATTTGAACTTGACTTAAACATTGAAGTGAACACTTCGTGAAGAGATGGCTAAAGAAAAGAATAGCTTTTTAATTGTTCTTCAGTAACATCCTACTAATGCCTCTAGGCTCTAGTTAAAGGGAGAATTCGATTTATTGACACCCTCCGATGATTTAATGACATGCACATTGCACCCTCCTTGATGTACATGTCACATTTTATAATACTTTAATGTTTTGATATTAAACTAGTTTATTACCCGCGTATTACGCGGATATTTTTAATATATGTAAGATATAATAAATAAAAAAATAAAGATATAAATATTATTTTTTAAATAAAAGTATATAAGATAATATTATTATTTATTATGACCTATTAATTTTGTATATTTTTAAATATATATGAAGAGTAATTATTTGCTTATATATTCTTTTAAACTTTTATTATATTATCTTATAATTAATAAGTTAGTAGATTATTAGATTTTGTTTGATTTGATTTGATTTGAATTTAAAAGTGGATTATATTAGATTTGGATAGATTTAATTAATAAGTTAGTAGAGTATTAGATTTTGTTTCATTTGATTTGAATTTAAAAGTGGATTGTATTATATTTGGATAGATTTAATTTAAATTTCTTTATTATTTTTAAAATCTATAAATGCCACATGTCGATTCATGGTGACGACACGTGGCTTCACCAGAAATGAGTATAGTTACTCTTTTAATAGTATAGATAGATGTGATTGAATTTTGTGGGATTGACCCAAATGGGGCATGTTTGTTTCAGAAATTTACGGAATTAGAATAAATTCATTGGTCAATTAAACGAAAATGAAAGAAAATTCCTTTTTATATAAAATTTTCTCTCTTTCATTAAAATTAATTTTCTTACCTAATAAGTAAGACTTGATATTCTATTATCATACTATGTTTTTCCCGTTGACACTATTTATCCTACCTCATACATCCACCCACTTTACCTTACCCCTACCCCTACCCCTACCTAACCATACCCACCTATCCCACCACACCTCACTCATCCATCCTACCCTATCTAACTATAACCCACCCCACTAACCCCATCCTATGTTATCTCACCCATCCTAACTCGTACTACCCTATCTAATCGTACCCAACCCCACCCGTCCCACATACCCTATCCAACCTTATCCTACCCCGTTAATCTTACATTTTTATCTCATCTACCGTGTTATCTCACCCACTAACACCTACTTATCCAATTACATCCCACTTCACAAGCTAAATATAAAAATAACAATAAATTAAATTTAATGTAGTTAAATTTAAGACAAAATTACAAAAATAGTCCCTGTGGTTTGGCCATAATTACGGATATCGTCCCTGAAAAAATTTTATTACACCAACAGTCCCTATTTTCCAAACGTTGCACACGGACAGTCCCTCATTTGGACGGACGTTAACTGCGAACGTTAAGTACGAAAATGGGGAGGACATTTTTGTCATTTCACTTTCTCTCTCTAATATTCCAGTCAAAATTTGACCAATAATTTGAGAAATTTCGTTAAAAACTTGGTAAGACAGAGAAATATGAAACATAAAACATTAGATTCATTGATTCAGAGACAGAAGTGCAAATTCACCTATTATTATACACAATTAGACATACATGAATTGTGTATTCAGTGCGAGTTATAGAACCCATACAATTTTTTTTATTATTTAAAACTAAATATTCATTTAGGTACCGGAGAATGAGAGACAGGAAGAGAGAGTTGATTTTGTTGATCGAGAAATCTTCGTTTGAGATATGATTCAAGAATCTCCATGACAAATACAAAACGTTTCATCTCAAGAAGCTTTTTGCTTAGCTCCGCCTCTCGTGCCCAAGCTCGTTGCAGCTGTGCCTCCATGTCTACCAATCGCAATATCAGACTTTCCACAACCGCTGTGTTTAAGTCGGTTGGCCGTCGAGACTTGACAATCGGAGTGGCTTCTTCGTCAAATAAATATTATTTGGTGTTTTCTTGGGTAAACACTTTAATTTCCTTAGGTTAAAGAAAGTTACTGGTTCTTGATGACATTCCCTCTCTAGCACCTAAAGACCAAGCTCTTGTTGCATATGATCAATTCAAAATGCCATGGGACTCACTTCAAAGGGTGAAGACAGTAAACAATGCTAACCTGGTTGGCAGGACATGAGATACCAAATTTACAATATGGAGATTCTTGATTGTAGGCAATGTGGTTGAATCTTTGTTTCAAATACATTTTTTCTTTGATGCAAAAAGGATTGGTGTGAGGATGAGATCGACTTTAATGGTGGCAGTATATGAGAAACAACTCAAGCTTTCTAGTTTGGGGAGGAGAAGACATTCCACTGGATAGATTGTAAACTACATTATTGTTGATGCTTACAGAATGGGTGAATTCCCATTAGAGAGGGAAAGTGAAATGACAAAAATGTCCTCTCTATTTTCATACTTAACGTTCGCAGATAACGTCCGTCCAAATGAGGGACTGTCCATGTGCAAGGTTTGGAAAATATGGACTGTTGGTGTAATAAAATTCTTTCAGGGACGAAAACCGTAATTAGGGCCAAACCACAGGGACCATTTGTGTAATTTTGTCTAAATTTAATTATTGCCAACCAAACAACAATGGATGAAATTTAGTTTTATTTAATTCCTTTCAGCCTTTTCATTACTTTTACAAATATCATTCGTTCTGGAAACATTCTGTAAATCAAACGCCTCTAAATTTCTCCTCTCAAATTGCTTTAGTTTTACGCCAAATACATGTTGTAAATACTAAATACTAAAAAGATGCGATATACAATTGTATAAGGACTTGAAATGTTAAGGATAGTAGTAACAACAAAAAAGAAAAGATGGAATTTAGTCGTTGGCAGAAGGTATAATTAAAAATACAAAATTTGATCTGGCAATTAATTAATTAAGTATATATAAAAAGTCAAAAGGGTAAAATGAAGTGAAGTGATACCGTACCGTAGGTAGGGGTTATATGTTTGAATTATTAGTAATTGACGTTTGCTAACTCTGAAACCGATGGAAAAGGGAAACAAATAAATAGGAACTTTATTAGAAAAGATGATGGAAAAGGTATACTATATAGCATTGCATTGCATTGCATGGTTGATTGATGATGTTCACTTCACGGGATGGTCGGGTTTGATATTGATGGGTCATGGGTCTATAAAATGTATGTATGTGACTACGTGTTGCATGTGTTGTATGTCAGGTGTGTGTCTATATATATATATATATATATATATATATATATATATATATATATAGGGTTGGGATCATTGCAGAACCTTAATTTAGTGCAGAACCATAGAACCAATCTAAACCATTAGATTATAATATAACACTCGGGATAAGATGGTAATTATACAATTAACATTGAATTAATAGCAGCCTACCAAGTTTGACTGTCCACTTTGACTTTTTTTTTTACTCTTTTAATATATAATGGACATTCAGTGTTGCATCGACGTTAAATATACAATATCAAAGTGTTCATTCGACATCGAATGGTCGTATGGGTAAAAAATATTTACGAAAAATAAACACGTAAATTTTTTTTCAAAAAAATATATTCATGACCGTTCTCGTTAAATCCACCAACTTTGACTACTAATTTTGACTATTATTTATCTCTGTTAATAATGAACGTATATGCAGTGTTGCATCGACGTTAAATATACGATATCAAAGTGTTCATTCGATATCGAATGATCTCATGATCTCACCATGATATATTGCATCGTGATCTGAGTAAAAATTTTTTTACGAAAAATAAAAAAATATATATCATAATCGTTCTCGTTAAATCCACCAACTTTGACTACTAACTGTGACTATTATTTTGGCTCTGTTAGTAATGAACGTATATGCAATGTTGCATTGACGTTAAATATACGATATCAAAGTGTTCATTCGATATCGAATGCTCTCATGATCTCACCATGATATATTGCATCGTGGTATGGGTAAAATTTTTTTACGAAAAATAAAAAATATATATCATAACCGTTCTCGTTAAATCCACCAACTTTGACTACTAATTGTGACAATTATTATAGCTCTGTTAATAATGAGTGTATATGCAGTGTTGTACTGAAGTTAAATATACGATATCAATGTGTTCATTCGATATCGAATGATTTCATTATCTCACCATGATATATTGCATCGTGGTCTGGGTAAAAATTTTTTTACGAAAGATAAACACGTAAAATTTTTTCGAAAAAAATATATCATGACCGGTCTCGTTTTAAAGAGTATAAAATTCTCGTTTTTATGGTATAATTTTTTTGATTTAAAAATTAATAATATTAATGTTATTTTAATTTAAAGAAAAAAATATTTATTTTGCTAATGTCAATCTTTTTGTTATTTCCAATCTTTTCCTTTTTTACCCCTCCAAGAATTAAAATATCACTATTACCAATCTTTTTTTCACTAATTCCAAACTTAACACTTTTAATCAAGATCATTAGATTATTCTAATCTATGGACGATATTGGTTCTATAGTTCTACACTAAATTTAGGTTCTGCAATGATCCCATCTCTCTCTCTCTATATATATATATATATATATAGGGTTGTGTTCCGGTAAAAACACCTAGGGCGCGTTTAGTTTATGAAAATTTCCAAAATTTTCATCTCACTTTTTAACAAAAATGAAAACTTGTTTACTTAACAACAATTTCATAAATTTTCATTTCACTTTTTAAAACACCACTTTTCATATTCTCTCTATTACTTTTTTATTACCTACCTCTTTTTTTTTATAATACTCTCTTTCTCTCTCTTACTTTTCCATCACCTATCCTATTTTTTTATTTTATAATCACTTATCTTATTTTTCTTAAAACTAAAACATCATCATCTAAACAAGTTTTCACTTTTCATAGAAATCCTTGTTTTTTTTTCTAAAAACTATAACTTGAAAACTGAAACTGAAAAATGACTAGTTTTCGTTAACTAAACACACCCCTAATTTTCATGAAAACGTGAGAACCACTTCAAAATTTGTGAATTTAATGCATAAAATTATGTATATGATGCTAAAATTTATATATTCGATAAATTTATGTATTTCATATAAGTATTTACGCATATCATGATAAATTTATTAACTTCATGTACGAATTTACGTATTTAACAAAATTTATGCACTTAGTGTATAATTTAATGAATTAATTTTTTTTAATGTCATATTATGATATTTATTAATATTGAAAACCAATAATGATTTTAAATTATAAATGTAATTTTTAAATTTATGCATTTGATGTACAAATTTGTATATTTTTAACTTTTTCATGTTCTTAAAGAATTGAGGGGTTCTTATCTGAACTCATCTTGTCTTAACACACATATGCATGATTGATTGGTGTGGGTTTCCAGGAGCGGAGTGCACGTATACGATGGCTACAGAATCTAGGATCCACATGGTGCATTGTAAAGCAACCATACTCCCAAAACCAGGATCATTTATATATCATCCTCAGCCTCAGGTCAGAACCAACAAGCGTCGACCAAGTCAAGATATATATACATTCTTTTAATTAATTTTATATACACATACTTAGTTATAAAGCTGATTAAAAAATATTATATAAATAAAAAAGTGGTCAGCCAGCTCAGCGGGTAGGAAACAAAGGACTTGAGTGGCGTCGCAGCGTCCTGCTGCCATGCAAACCGGATATAATACATCGGCATACCGCTCCTGGTTTTGGAATTTATAACAGCACATGGTTTTGGGAATTGGTGGGCTCTCCGGCTTAATTAATGTCCTTGTACTTCCATTTCTACCTAGAATTCTACAAGTACTTGTTGCTTCGTTTACATTCTTCTTTCTTTCTTTTTTCTTTTTTATTCTTATTATTTTTTTAGTAATTCTTAATAAGATCTAGTCAGTTAATTTAAGTTAAATACACGTCTTCATAAAAATAAGTTATTATTAGAAAAAGAAGGGTGGCTTTAGGTATTTTATTTTTCATGCTCCAATCGATATCCCTTTTACTGCATTTGTCTAGAGTAAACTACAGAAATGATTTTTGTGGTTTGTCAAAAATTATAAAAGTAATCATTCAATTCTTAAAGCTGCACTAACAATTTTTCAATCCATTGTTCTATAATCCATCTTATATTATTTTTTTAAACGACTAATATACCTTTTTATTTTTTATTGTTTAATATTATAATTATTTACTTTTTGTAGTACTTCTAATAACCTTTTGTATTTTATGATTAATTATTTCATTTTATATTTTATTATTTTATTACTTTTGTATAATTTTAATTAGTTAATTAATTGATTATGATTTGATCAAATACAATGAAAATTAAAATTTATTAATTTATGATATTAACTATATATATTATCTTTATGTTTATGGGATAATTGTTGAAACAGGTTGCCAAGTATACACTTTATGTAAACCTCCGTTGATAAATTTTAATGTAATTTTTAAACAGGATTACATCATCTATGAGAGTTTAATTGATGTGTAATACTTGACAACCGGTTTCAACAATTCTATGTAGGTTATTTACCAGTCCACGTATGATAATAACCGGTTTCAACCGGTTAACCATTGATAAAAACATTGATTTACTGATTTTTTGTTAGTTCAGGGTATTCTATATAACGAAAAATGATTTGAGATTTTAATCACAAAAGGCTGACAAGTTTAGGGTTTTTTTGCGCAATTATCCTTATGTTTATATAATTATTAAATTTTGTATTTGGTTTATTCAATTTTATAGATTTGATTTTAGTAGTAATTATTCTTTTATTTGATAAATTTAATAACACATAAGCCAAACTTATATATTAATATTTATTTATTATACATATATAGCCGTCACCACCATTTGCTGTCGCTACCTTCATCGTCGCCTTCAACCATGAAATGATCTGCTCTCAACGAACAATTTTTTGCTTCGATTTCCCTCACGTATACGTGAGATAAGTTTAAGGTTTCTTGGCAACAAAAAGTGAGACAACAAAGGGTTCCAAATTAGATTGTCTTCAATTTCTGACCTAAACCAATCAATTTCAAGATTGTTCATATATTAAAAAAATCGTGTCCTTATGGATTTATACTTGTCTAATGTTGGTATCTTAATCATGAACGATTTCTATTTCTATCTCTCCCTTATGCGTGAACGATGTGAATGGATCGATTAGATGTTTTGTGCTGGTTGTGACTTGTGAGAAACCTTATATGATGCTTCAATCACTCTAATACTTTGTTCTAATGTCTGTTTGTGATAAATCGATCTAATGTTCTTTTGTAAGAAATTGAATGAGTTGGTACTTCGTTGGGTTCTAGAGAAATAAGTGTATTCGATGTTATTGTGTTTTATATTAATTTAGTTAGATTTTAATATCATTGAGTTTTAAGTATTTGATGTCAATCAATATAGGTGGATTTAGGGATGAGATTAATACCGTACCGATGTAAACCGGATGGTATCAATTTTTTAGGCATGTCATTAGTACTGAGAACGGAACCAGTTTTTAGATTTTCGGTATCGGTATCAGTACCGGTTAGAAACGAATTTTTCTTCATCACACAAAGCTAGTATAAAAGCCAATAAATAAATTTAGTATCAAATCAAATAAATAAAGTTAAAATCAAAACCAACGAATAAATTTAAAATCAAAACCAACAATAAAAGTTAATATATATTAAATGCCAACTTAAATATATATATTTAGATGTAAATTGGTAATAAAAAATAACATATGTCAATCTTAAATATATATATTTCAACAGTCCTATACCAGTACGAACCGGGTGGTATCTTTTTTATTTTCAGGCATGACATCAGTACTAAGAATCGAACCCATTAGAGAATTTTGGTACCGGTTCGGTGTCGGTCTCAGTAGGATACCAATTCAGTTTTGAAAAATCGGTAAAAATCTCACTTCTACATGTGTATGTGTGTGTATAATATGGTTCATGAGAGTATTACATTTTTGGAGAATACCGAAGGTATTAATCTTAAAAATATTAATAAATTTTTTCAGATACATGTTTAAATTAACAATACAATGTTTTTTTATAGAAAAACTACAACTATCACTGACGTTCATGTGTGAACATGCAATCTAAGTTTTCTTAATTTTTTTTCGTATTCATATAGATTCAAGTAATATAATGCTATTTATAAAAACAACACATATTCATAACTTCTAACTCCTTAAAACTAATCAAAAATGAAAAAGTATATGTTCACATACGTTTACAACGATATAACTCATGTTTACATAAATGTTTTCACACAGTTTTAGTATTTGTTTGTGTGTGATTTTTTGAAGTAATCTTGTATTGTTAATTTAAATATAATTATGAATAAAAATTAAAAATATTTTTGAAAGTGGTATCTCGGGTACTCTACAAAAGATGTGGTACTCATTTAAAAACACACACAAATAATAAATGAATATTAATATATAAATACGTATCCGAGTTTAACATATATGTTATCAAATTTATCAAATAAATGAATAATTATTGTTAAAAAATATATAAATATGAATATTAAAAATAAACCAAATAAACCTTATAATGAATATATGAACACAGAGATATCATGAATTAATAAATTTTAGTTTTAGTTATATTTGGTCAAATTATAATCAATTAACTAACTAATTAAAATTAAACAAACAAATAATAAAATAATAAAGTCTAAAATGAGATACTTAAATATAAAATATGAAAAGTTAACAAAAGGACAATACATGAATTGTTATAATAATAATGGACCAAAAATAAAAGGATATAATGATATTTATAAAAAAAATTGTATATTTATGAAAACAAACAGTGGTTTGAAGAACTGTTGATGTAATTTTAAAAAGTTGAAGCGTAGTTTTAGTAACTTTAAACAAACCACAAGATCATTTATGTAATTTCCATTAAACTTCTCATTTTATTTTCTTGCTTTTGCATTTTTGACATATTAATACTATATATAAATTTGTTTCTATGACAAAATATTGAAGTTGAAGTAGTCTGTAAATTTTTATAAATGGTTTAAATAACATTGCCTTTGTTCTCTTGGTATGTTTTGAATATTTTATTCTCGATCGGTTGTTACCTTTCTTTGGTGTTTCTTGCTTTTTAGCAAAAGATATTTTTTTTCAACAAAAAAAACATCTATTTTTTTAAGATGCATTTAATATAGTGAGATTTCATTGAATTAAAAATGAGAAGAGTCAACATATATTACTTTTCTAACAATGAGAAATGAAAATAGAGCTTCGTTTCTCAATCAATTGCGTATAATTAATTGTTTACATTTTCATAGAGAAACATGTGAAATGAAATTCTAAGAGTTTATTTGATTTTCTTTGTTATCAGCTTAAAAATCAAATAAATAGACATCAAATTAAGAATGACGTAAATATCCAAACTGCTTATTTTTTTCTAATCATTTTAGTTTATTGTGTGTTTCTAAGTCTTAGACCTTTTTATTATTAATTTCAAGCAATGCAATGCAAAAAAAAAAAAAAAAAAAAAAACTTTATATAAAAACGTAAATCCAACAACGTTATATAATCCCGTTAATATAAATAATTATAGAGATTGTTTAGAAAAATACAAAAACAAAATGCTTGGAAATATCTATGGTTTCCAAATCAGGCGTCTTCCCCATTGTTTAGTCAAAGGAAAAGGCAAGAGACCATAACAATAAAAGAATATATATAAAAAAAGAATTAAATAGATGGGGGTGTTCATCCGTTTCTTGTTTCGTCCGTTAATTGTAAGTTAAAAAGGAAATCGTTTTCTTGTTTCCTCCGTTAGTGGTAATTTGAATATAACATAAATCCATAGGATAGGAGATTAGGAGGAGAGGAGGGCAGGGGGGTTCAAAAACTTTGGCAACTGTTTCTTTGTCATCTAACAAAAACAGGATACGTAACATGCCAAAATGCCATAGTTTTCTTCTTTTCAGCAAGTAGCTTAATTTACTACTATTTCTCTATTATTATTTTAATTCTCATGTTTATCCACTTCAATCCATTAAATTTTTTATATACCTTTATGTTTATGTTTATGTTTATGTGCTCCCCTCCACCTTAATTGTTATATTATTATTATTATATATATGGCTCCTAATTAAATATATTCCATAAATGATTTTTAAAAAAAAATTATTTTGCTTCTTATCAAAAAGTTGGCCCAAGACACACCCATAGAGACATGCCTGATGCCTGCCTCTTGTAATAAGGTTGCAGACGTTAGAAGTAAATAAAATTCTTTTAACATTTAAACGAATTGGAACTGACAAATTAGAAAATTCTGTATGTTATAATAATCATTGAATATATATCTAATTCATAATATCTAATATATGTTATTAATCAATTCAATAATTGATTAATAATCATCGAATATATATCTAAGGTTCAAAGGGAAACCATAATGTATCGGAAAACCAAGAAAGAACCATAAATGCATCACAATTTCCACATGATGTATCATGATTCACGCTTGACGCATCACCTGATCCAATGACTATAAAGTGGTTTTCCGATTTCCTAATTCGCGCATGATGCATTATGATTCCTGCATGATGCATCACCTGATCCAATAACTATAAAGTGGTTTCTCAGTTTCCTAATGAATTATGATTCTCTTTTGAACACTCCATTAATTCAATAATTGATACATGGATCGCATAATTGAATTTTGGCTAAACTAAAAATTACTTTTGTCCCATGTTAGTATAGAGGTCCATGCTTATAGAAGTCCAATGTTAATTTTAGTTTCAAAGTGTATAAGAATTTGATTTCTTTCTCTGAAGTATAGAAAGATATGAGTTAAATATTTAGAGCGCACAGATGTAACTGGGGGCTGAGAATTAGGATGACTTGAGAGATTAGCCAATATGCTTGTAGAAAATTGTCATATAGTGAACTTTTATGTTTTGTGGTTGCAGTTTGTTAGATTTTCTATATCGAATTTTTTTTGTTGGTCATAGTGGAGGGTGTCTTGGTTTTAAAAGTTCATTGTATACTCTGTGGTTGCAGTTTTGTCTGATATTTCATATCAAAGAAACACATTTCTATTGATTTTGAGATACAAATACAATGTCAAAGTTCGGTCCAATGATGTTCAATGTAAAGATATTTCACGGGAAGAATATAACATGGGAAAGTGTGGACAGTTTGTACACGTCAAGATTATTTGTCTAGGTGGAACAGATTTGACAAATGGCTCCAACTCAACTAATATATCTTTCTTGTCATGGAGAGAGGTGTTATCATGACAAATGATGAGCGTTTTTGTCAGCAGATTCACGATTTTATACATGGGCATTGTTTTGGTATCGATGCAAGGAATGTGATGTTGAAGACCGATAAATTTTTGGGAAAGCCAAATGATCAGTGATATAAATCACTTCTATTTTCATGTGTTTTTGCTATGTTTTAATGTGTAAATGTGAGATAATTGGTACTGCTAATGTAGGTTTTTGTAATTTCAGTTGCTTGGCAAGAAAGTAAAGAAAAATGGTAGCTGGAGTGTGGATTTCGTGCACAGCGTCCCAGCAGGCGTCCCAGACGCCGGAGCAGCGTCCTAGCCAGCGTCCCAGACGCCCAGGAAACGCCCAAAACTCCCTGAAACAGAGTCTGAGCGTCCTAGCCAGCGTCCCAGACGCTGGGGTCGACGCTGGTGCGGCAGTTGTGCGAAAAGCTGCAGTTTTTTAGGAAGGAGGTTACCATTTTGAAGGGGATCCGTTTTTTAGACCTAGGGTTCGCATTTTGGGGGTTTCACACACACAAAGGTGCGATTTTAGGAGGAAAATCAGAGAAGGAAGGCAACAGGAATCGAACAAAGATCAAGCGTTGGAGTCCAATCAATTGTGTTTACGCAATAATGGTAGCTTTAATGTTTTTATCCATGTTTGACATTGTTAGTAAGTTAATCCAAGCTATGCTTGGCTAAATACTTTGTGGTGTTTGTTCTTTAGTTTGCATACTATGGTGTGAATGAATGTTTAATTAATCTCAGTTTCCAATTTGCGCTTAAAGGGGTTGTGGATCTTATTTGTGAATGAATGTGTGTTGAACAACGAGGGTTGTATATAACAGCGTATAGTGATATCATTGGTTGTGCCAACTCTGTGATGAAGGGAAAGACAATTAATAGAAGTTGCATACGCTGTCTTAAGAACATTAGTTGTGAAACATGCATGTGAACGAATGGTTGTAATCAATGGGTATTGTATATAACGGGGTATAGTGATATCATTAGTTGTGCCGACTCATTAATATGGGGAAGACAATTAATAGACGGTGCATACTTCATCTTAAGAGTATCTGTTGTGAAAACCAATTCATTTATATGGAAACTGTTAAAGGGATTATATTTGCATGAATAAATGTGAATGAACAGTGAATGTATCTGAAATGGTTGATATCCATGTCATTGGTTGTGCCCACTCTCTATAGGGGAGGAAGACAGTCAATAGAGTGGTATACGTTGTTTTGGAGCATAAGTTGTAAATTCGTATCAATTCATGTAAATGGAATCCATAACATTCTGAATTGCCATAGTATGTATAACGAGAGAGCAAACACCCTCTTTCTCTCCTAGTGAAACTTCTTTAATTCAATTCTTGTGTGTGACATCGCGACAATAGTAATTTGCAATAGGAAATTAGCTCAAAACAAATGATTTCAATCCTAATCCAAACAGTCTCCGAACTAGTTTAGCGACCTATCATTCCCTGTGGATTCGATCCCACTTACCCTATCTATATAGTGTTTTTGGGTTATATTTTTGATACTCATACGACTGGGTCCATCAAAATGGCGCCGCTGCCGGGGAATGGCAGCGCTTGTTAAAGTAGTTTGGATTAACTGTTTCTGTAAATATTCTTGTTCATAGTAGCTAGCTAATTTTGTGTTAATTTAGTTTAATTTTCAGTATTTTTCATTTTCTTTAACATTCTGAACAGCAACGTTCAGAATCTTCACGTGTGTGTGTGTATCTCAGGTATATGCATACTCGTTACTCCGGGCGAACTTCTCCGTTGCAATACGAAACAGAGATAGAAAGGACAGCTCGATCATTGAGAAAGCTACATAGAGGTTATTGGCCTAGTGGGGAGACTAGTGGTGATCCAAGTGCATTGGAGACATCTGATTCAGAAGAGCAATCCATATATTCAGAGGAACCTAATAGTGACACCGAGCCTAACGCAGATATGGCAGATGATAGAAGGACTGTGGAGTCCCATTACAGACCGGGTGATGTTCCTGATATGTCACCGATTCTGTATCCTGAAATTGAGAATGAACCAGAGATAAAGACTCACTTGTTCAGCATCATTCCTCATTTTCATGGAACAAAGAGTGAGGAGCCATACGATCACCTAGCCGAATTTTCAGCGATTTGTAAGGCTAATAGAGTGCAAAGACTACCCGTGGACACTCTCAAACTACGATTGTTCCGATTTTCTCTTAAGGACAAAGCGAAGCACTGGTTCACATCCTTACCAGCTAACAGTATTCGTAATTGGGAGGAGATGAAGAGAGCTTTCCTCAACGAGTTTTACTCGATTAGTAAGACCACTGAGAAGAGGAATAGCATCACCAGTTTCAAGCAAAAGCCGGGGGAACAATTTCATGAGGCTTTCGAGCGACTGAATGAGATGTTACGGGCATGTCCACATCATGAGGTACCCAAGTGGATGTTGGTGAAGAACTTTTTTGATGGTATCAGCCAAGAGAGCAGAAATATGATCACAGCAGCTTCGGGGGGTACATTCTTGGCCAAAGAGCATGATGAGGCATGGGAATTGTTGGCACAGTTAGCTAAGGGATCAAAGGTACAAGCTGGGTCTGAAACGCCAATTGGAGTTCAAGTATTGGGAATTGACAATGCTTGGAAAAGGGATGTCACAACGAATATGGAAGCTCTTAGTAAGAAGTTGGATGCGTTGATGAAAAAGGAGCAGATGGAACAGCGATTACCGGTGATGTGTGTCACTTGTGGGGAGTACACTCACACTTCAGAATTTTGCTATCATGTGCAAGGCGAGCAAGCAAGTGAGATCTCGGGTTTTCGACCAAGGCAAGATAGGTTTGACCCTCATTCAGAAACTTATAATCCTGGATGGAGGCGTCATCCTAATTTTCGTTGGAGAGACGATCAAAGAGCCGAGGAGTATCCAAAACCCAGATTTGATCAAGGGAACCGGTACCCACAGGGTAGGAATTTTTATGGTGGTACATCATCGGGTACTAAGGAAGAAAAGGAACCGGTTGTTCATGAAGCTCCTAAGGATTCAAAGATGGATCAGCTTATGGATTACTTAAAGCAACAATCTTATGTGCAGACGAAGTCAATGGCCAGTCTAGAGAAGCAGATGGGTCAGATAGCGGATCAGCTCACAAAAAGAGACGAGGGTCGGTTGCCAAGCAATACCCAAGTGAACCCTTCTCATTCCAAGGGTAAAGAGAAGCAATCAGTGAATGAAATAAAAGAGTTGAACGAAGTGAGTGAGTTGCAGAAAGTTACTACCTTGCGAAGTGGGAAGAAGGTTGATAACAAAGTTGTGATGCCGGAAATGGAGAATGAAGACAGTGATGTTGAGGAAACTATAGATGATGGAAAGAAAACTCCACATTCAGAATCTGAGAAGGAGGTAAAGTTGAAGAAGCAAGTTCAGTTTGAGGAGGTTGTGGTACAAAAAGAAGAGCAGACAAAACCTGAACCGACACCTCCATACCCATCAGCTCTAGAGGACCCGAATAGACCAATGTATGGGAAGAAAGGGCCACAGATAGAGGATCTATGGGACACATTCAACCAGGTAAGGATCAACATTCCATTGGTGAAGGCATTGCAGCAAATTCCGGCATATGCAAAGTTCTTGAAAGATTTGTGCACTCAGAAGCGCAAGTATCCTACGGTATTGCCGAAGCAAATTCACCTCACGGAGCAGGTAAGTGCGGTAGTTTCAAGTTCATTGCCACCCAAGCTTAAGGATCCAGGTTCACCTCTTATCTCTGTTACTATAGGTGATATCAGAATTAAAAAAGCATTGCTAGATTTGGGAGCAAGTGTTAACATACTCCCTGGAAACTTATTCGATCAGCACGATTTGGGAAGCTTAACACCCACAGATGTGGTGTTACAATTAGCTGATCGATCCACTAAGATTCCGAGGGGCATGTTAACCGATGTGATTGTAAAAGTTGAGGATTTATATTACCCGGTGGACTTTCTTGTTTTAGATTCAGATCAAAGAAGTCGGGATAACCAGCCGGCAATCATTTTGGGTAGGCCATTTTTGGCCACTGTTAATGCCCAAATTAATTGTAGGACCGGTGCCTTGGACTTAGCCTTCGGGAATAGAAAGTTGAAGTTAAATGTTTTCAATGTTGTTTCTAATGTTTCTGATGATTCAGAGTGCTATTTTATAGATTATCTTGATGAGTTAGCAGGATCACAGACATCACTCATGACTAGCAGGGATGAGTTGGGATATGCATTGTCATGCCAAGAGAATGAAAAGGTTGATTGGGGTTGGTTGATGAGCTTAGAAGAGATGTTTGGAGGAACAAAGCCGAGTAAGCAACCTCCATGGTCAATTAAGTTTGAGAAGCTACCAGAAAATCTCCCGGAGTCAAATAAACCATCTTTGGAGCAGGCTCCTACATTGGAACTCAAGACCTTACCCACACATCTCAAATATGCATTTCTGGGGCCACAAGAGAGTTTGTCAGTGATTATCGCTTCGGACTTGACAAAAGAGGAAGAGGAGGCACTGATTAAAGTTTTGGGAAAGCATAAGGCAGCTATGGGTTGGACAATCTCTGATCTAAAAGGGATAAGTCCTACCATTTGTATGCACAGAATTATCACGGAGGCTGATAGTAAACCATCAAGGGATGCACAACGGAGACTCAACCCAAACTTGAGAGAAGTGGTAAAAAAGGAGGTGTTGAAGTGGTTAGATGCGGGTATCATTTACCCTATTTCTGATAGCCAGTGGGTCAGCCCTACACAGACCGTGCCCAAGAAGTCGGGGGTAACAGTGATAAACACCGAGGATGGGCAGATTGCAACCAGACCAGTAACAGGTTGGAGGGTCTGCATAGACTATAGGAAGTTGAATGCAGCTACATCAAAGGATCACTTCCCGTTACCTTTCATAGATCAGATAGTTGAGAAGCTGGCAGGCCAGAAGTACTACTGTTTTCTGGATGGATATTCAGGGTACAATCAGATTCCCATCCACCCTGATGACCAGGAAAAGACTACGTTCACGTGCCCTTACGGGACATTCGCCTATAGACGGATGCCATTTGGGTTGTGTAACGCTCCTGCCACGTTTCAACGTTGCATGATGGCAATATTCTCAGATATGGTAGGAGGCTCGCTAGAGATTTTTATGGATGATTTCTCTATCTTTGATAAGACATTTGAGGGTTGTTTGTACCATCTGGAGCAAGTCTTGAAAAGATGCACCGAAACGAATTTGGTGCTTGAGTTGGGAGAAGAGCCACTTCATGGTCAAGGAGGGTATTGTCTTAGGCCACGTAGTTTCTGAGAAAGGGATGGAAGTGGACAAGGCAAAAATTCAGCTTATTTCATCTTTGCCACCACCAACTAGCGTCAAGGGAGTGAGATCGTTCTTGGGGCACGCGGGATTTTATAGAAGATTTATCAAGGATTTCAGCACCATTTCAAAACCGTTGTGTAATCTTTTAGCTAAGGATTCTGAGTTTGCGTTTGACGAAGCATGTCTAAAAGCATTTGAGCTATTAAAGGCTAAGCTTACGGATGCTCCCATTTTGCAGTCACCTGATTGGACGAAGCCATTCGAAATTATGTGTGATGCAAGTGACTTCGCGGTGGGAGCAGTGCTGGGACAGAGGGTTGATAAGAAGCCGGTCGTGATTTATTATGCCAGCAAGACGTTTTCTGAGGCTCAGCAGAATTACACTACCACAGAAAAGGAGTTATTAGCGGTTGTGTATGCCTTGGACAAGTTTCGTGCCTATGTATGGGGTGCCAAAGTGATAATCTACTCGGACCATAGTGCGTTGAAGTACCTCTTGAGCAAGAAGGATGCCAAGCCAAGACTGATCAGGTGGATTTTATTATTGCAAGAGTTTGATCTGGAGATACGGGATAAAAAGGGGTCGGAGAATGTGGTGGCTGATCATTTGTCAAGGCTGCCCACGTTGGTTCCAAATTCTATTGAAGTGATCAAAGAATCTTTTCCTGACGAGCAGCTGTTATTTGTGTCTAAATTGCCGTGGTTTGCTAATTTGGTTAATTATTTTGTGACAGGTAAGACACCAAGCCATTGGACGTCACAGCAGCGGAAAAGCTTCTATGCTCAAGCCAAGTATTACATCTGGGATGATCCTGACCTTTTCAAGATTGGTGCTGATCAGTTGATTAGAAGATGTGTTCCAGAGACGGACCAACTTGATATCCTTACTCATTGTCACAGTTTAGCATGTGGGGGGCATTTTAGTGCCAAGAAAACAGCCCATAAAGTGTTAGACTGTGGTTTCTTTTGGCCTTCATTGTTTAAAGATGCATATGAGTATGTTAAGTCCTGTCTGAGATGCCAACAGGTTGGGGGGATATATAAGAGAGATCAAATGCCCATGGTTCCCATATTAGAAGTAGAAATTTTTGATGTTTGGGGAATAGATTTTATGGGTCCCTTTCCTGTCTCTTTTGGTTTTGAATATATTTTGGTAGCCGTAGATTATGTCTCTAAGTGGGTTGAGGCTGAAGCAACGCGATATAATGACAACAAGGTGGTGTGTAAATTTGTGAAAAAGAACATTTTCTCACGCCATGGGATTCCCCGAGCTATTATTAGCGATGGGGGAACTCATTTTAAAAATTTTCAGTTTCACACCTTGTTGAAGCATTATGGGGTAACCCATCGCGTTGCCACTCCTTATCACCCACAGACGAGCGGCCAAGTTGAGGTTTCCAATAGGGAAGTCAAAAGAATCTTAGAAAAGACTGTTAAGCCTAATCGCAAGGATTGGTCGTTGAGATTAGATGACGCATTATGGGCTTATAGGACTGCATACAAGACCCCTATTGGAATGTCACCTTATAGGCTAGTCTATGGGAAACTTTGTCATTTACCTGTAGAGTTAGAGCATAGAGCTACGTGGGCAATTAGAAATGCTAACTTTGATATTTCTGATGCAGGAAGGATGAGGAAGTTTCAATTGGCAGAATTGGAAGAGATCAGATTGGAGGCATATGAAAGTGCGAGGATTTACAAGGAAAAAACGAAGCATTTCCATGATAAATGCTTGAGAAGGAAGACTTTTGCAGTCGGCAATAAGGTTTGGCTCTATAACTCACGCATTAAATTGTTTCCAGGAAAGCTGAGGAGTAAATGGACGGGACCTTATGAGGTAATTCACGTATATGACAATGGAGCTGTGGAAGTCAAGGATCTCAAGCATGGACATTCGTTTACAGTGAATGGCCATAGACTTAAGATGTACGTTGAAGGTCCGGTAAGCACTGATGGTAATCAAGCAACCTTGATAGAGGTAGTGGCTCTCAAAGAGCCAATCGACTCATCTCTGTAAGTAAAATGACTACGAATTTTGTGGGTATATTCACTGCAAACCCTCACGAGACTAAACTCGTCCATCTAAGTAATTAGGTGGTTTAAAGGCTTGCTATACGTGCTAAGTATAGTCGTGTTCCCTACGAAAATGGTTGTTTTGTTTGTTTAAAGTTGCTCTTAGTTAATTTAATGTGTGCTTTCAATTTGGAAATGAGCGGGAGTGACCGTTATTGAGCAAACGGGAGTTAAAAAGCTGGTAGAACGAGTATTGAGTGAATTTGGAGCACCAGCGTCCTAGTGGGCGTTGGAAACGCGGGAATTAATTATTGAACAGAGTGTGAGCGTTTCCAAGACGCCCTGAAGGAGGTTCAGACGCTGGAGTAGCGTTCGGAACGCCATGTAGGACGCTGGGGGCGCGGGACAGTTGAGCTAAAATGGGCGGCGTCTAAGTGAGCGTCTTAGACGCTGGAATAAATTCCAAACCCGAGGGTTAGCGTCTTTAGGACGCCGAAAATAGCCGCACGGACGCTAGGGCTGCGTCTTAGACGCTGAGTAGGACGCCTAAGCGATTTTCATCATTTAAGCCTCACCCACCTCATTTATTCTGCAACCACCGTCTTCCTTTTCTCTCTAAACGCTCTCGTCTCTCTCTCTTGCAAAGCCGACGGTTTCCACTATTGTCGATCGCTTCTCCCACGCATTTCCTTCTCTCCATTGATCAGGTAACGATTTCAAGTCCATCTCTAGCATTTATGCTTCTCTTGTGGTTTTCATAAACCGATTAGGGCTTTTTGGGGATTTGTGTGACTTTTGGAATTCGATGTTGCTCATGTATGTATGTGGTTGTATTTCTCGTATCTTGCATGTTCATCGCACACATTTGTGGTTTCATGAAGTTAGGGGTCCGATTTTCGAAGCTAGGGTTGCGTGAACTTGTCTGCTATAGGTTGTAGGTGGTTAAGTGGCATGATGTGTATATATGTTCTTTGTGGTTAGCGTGTTAGATATTCTTGTCTATAGAACTCCAGTAACCGCGGTAGTAGCCTCTCCCTTTACAACTAAGTTGGGGAGGGGTGATCTATTGAGTGGATTAGTTGTTACATCACAACCCACATCGGGTTTCATTGTAAATAGCAAGGCTGAGTGACACTAGGGTGCAGTGCATTCCCATTCATTATTTTTGTAAGCATTCACGGTGTTTGTATAGTTCATCACGTTGGCATGGCATTTGACATTCTTCGTATGAATCTATTTAGTCATGACACGAGCATCCGCGAGGAAGCGGGCAGCAACCCCAGTTGCCAGGAAAAAGGCCAAACGAGTGTCGTCCTCATCATCGCACGCAACCCCTGCCCCTCAACCAACACCAACTCCTCCTGAAACCATATTGGTAGATGATGATGTACGTTTTTATCTAGAACGTGATGTCAATCGTGCAGAATTCAGGGATTATGGTATAGTTGACTGCTTCAGCAAGATGGGGTGGATGGAAGCGATTGATTGGAAAAAAGAGTTTGTTTACCCTGAAGCGTTGAAGGAGTTTTGTGCTACCGTAAAGAGACGTCGGGATGTTGCACCTGGTTCTTTGACTCTGCAGGCAATAGTGGGAGGTCAGGAGATTGAGCTCACAGCCGAGAAAATACAACAGCTCATGGGTTTCGACTATGGTGTGGATAATGATGACGATCCCGTCCATTTCGAGTTATGGGATGAGGAAAGCATGAAGGAGATGCCTATTGTCGATTCAGAGATATGGCAGGCATACCTCACAAACATCTTTGAGTTGACACCAACTCAAGCAAGGACCTACACAACATTTCACAGGAAGGATTTGAAGCCGCTGGCTAAGGTGGTTTGGAAATTGGTTCTGTACAACATTTTGCCCCGTAATCCAGACACGACTAGTATCAAAGTAAAGGAGGTGTTTGTTGTTAATGCGTTGTTAGCTGGGAAGCCTAGGATTTCGTTGGCTCACCTTTGTTTGCACAACATTTGGAATTTGGTGTTGCAATCTCACAGGACGGAACTGGCCCATGCAAGGCTGCTATCTGATCTCTTCGAATTGATGGGGGCCATTCCACCTAACTCGGCTCCTCTACTGATTCCAGACAATGAACGCTCTTTCACCAGAGCTTTGTTCGGTAGAATGTCCTTCACCCGAGCAGGAGAGTTTGCAATCATTAAAGATCAAGTCAACAAATTTGAAACAAAGCTAATCCGACCACGTTCTCCCACTCCAGAACCACAGTTTCATGGAGGCGCTTCGTCTTCTTCTTTCCCATCCATTGTCCCGGGTGATTTCATCAAGGCAGCAGAGGAACTAGTTACAATGGTAGCAAAGGTTCATCACACACTTCACACTGTGGTGCTACCGACATTGAAAGCCAACACCGAAAAGTTGGACAAGCTGACTGCCTTGGTGACAGCGACCAAAGAGGGGGAGCATAGTGTCACACAACCACCACCACCAGGACCGCAAGTGCGAGAGCAGGAGGGAGATTCCAAGGAAGTTCCAGCAGCAGGAGGTCGAGGGTTTTGGATTGGTTTCGGTGAAGGGTCGAAGTACTATGAACAAGCTCCAATGCGTGATGAGGATCGGGACTTGGTTTAGTGGGTTGTAGGTTTTGAACAATCTGGTTCTTTTGGTTGATAGTTAATTCCGCCGCATGTGGCGATGAAACAATTCTAGGTGTACTTAACTCTGATACTTGTTTCTTTTGCTTCTGGATATGCTATGTTTGGGTGCCGTGTGTTATCTCCCTATCATGCTTACCTTGGTTTGTGCTTATATGTGTTGCCTAAATGTGCTATTTGTGATGAGGACATCACTTCTCTCTAAGTTGGGGAGGGGGTGTCCAAATTTTTGATTTTGGCTGGCTTGTAGCATATGTAAGATGATTGTATAACAGGGAACCGTGTTGAGAGCTGCAGATTATATATGTGTAAACAAATATGTTGAGACTAACAGTTCACCATTTTGGTTGCAATTATTGTATGTGTTTTTCAGGTTTCATTATGTCGGGAGCATCACCATCTCAAAGGCAAAAGAGCATAGCAAAACGAAAGAAAACAGCTTCAGCCACACCAAATGTTCGTCCTCCTGCTGTATGGGATCCAACTAAGCTTTTGTCCGAGCATGATGAAAGAATTAGGGCAGAACTGTTTATGGAGAAATGGGGGGAGGACACGAAGTTCGTCTATGAGAAAAAGCTAGATAGGGATGAATTCGGCAATTATGGTGTGGTCGAGTTGTTTCAAGCCTTGGGTTGGGAGAGAGTGTTGGACTTAGGCGGAGAGGAGTTGTATCCCTTTGTGGTAGCTGAATGGATGTCAAACCTACGACTCGGGAGAGGGGTCGATGACTGTAATTACACCCTAATTGGCATAGTAGGCAATACAGAGATTAGGATGTCAGCCGCAGAATTGAGGGAAGTTTTTGCAGTCGACACTGGATGCATGAGAGATGGTGAGAGACAGCCTTATGTGTATAGAACCGAGGGATATTTAGCCGGTACAGGGATGATGTACTCCGAGGTCTGGTTGAGGAAGGTTATGGCAGCTTTTGATCTTCCCAGGGATCGGGTATCCAAGTATAGGGACTTCAAACGAGGTGATTTGCAGCCGATGGCTAAGGTACTTCATAAGATCGTGATCACGAATATCCTACCAAGGTCAGGGGATCTGAGCAAGGTGAGATTGAAAGATGTTAGTATTATGCATGCCCTGTTGACCGGAGAGGAACCTCTATCCTTTGCTTGGGTTGTAATGGACGACTTGTGGAATATGTACAACACCCGGGAGAGACGGGTTATACCTCATATGTGGCTGTTGTCCAGATACCTGAAGGTAAAGGGTGCTATGGCTGAAAATACCCTTGCTAAGTTCATCAAGGAGAGTAGTTTATGGATCAAGGTCAGCTCTATGAAAGATATTGTACTAAGGGAAGCCGAGGACGGGTACGAGATCTACGACACTGAGACGAAGAAAAGTGTAGTGACACCATATCCGGAAGAGGAGAGAGTAGAGAGACAACAAAGCAGAGCAGTTCGGAGAGGGGAGGCAGGAGATTTAAGCAACATTGTACAGATGTTATCGAGTTTAAGCACGGAAGTCACTGCCATGAGAGTTGAGCAACGAGAGAGGTCAGAGAGACAAGATAGGGTAATGGAGGAGCAGCAAAGGCAAATTAATTGGTTGCAGTCTGAAGTAGGAGCGCAGAGGAGGCAGTTAGATGATATCTACTTAGGTGTAAGGGCCGGTGCATTCCTGAATGCATATATGTATAGCCAGCAGTGGCAGTACGAGGACGAGTTGAGGCACTACAGTGATTATAGGGCCAACCTGCCCTACACACCACTGGATAGGTACCAGGCACCAAGGTATG
This sequence comes from Centrapalus pauciflorus, assembly GCA_020465985.1. Taxonomy (NCBI): domain Eukaryota; kingdom Viridiplantae; phylum Streptophyta; class Magnoliopsida; order Asterales; family Asteraceae; genus Centrapalus; species Centrapalus pauciflorus. The sequence goes on from JAANYP010003023.1 coordinate 1,919,002, forward strand.
AGACTATTGACAGAGGCACGGGTAACCCGGTGCCACATCCTGCTTTGGCGCCATTCCATCAGCCTTCATTTGCACCCCAAACACGAGATCAACATGGTTTTGCGGCTTTCTTCAGTGGCATCTTTGGGCCACCATCCTAGATGAGAGGCAACTCTAATATCGGGTACTTTCGTTTCATTTCTGTCATTCAGTTATTGCATTTTTCAGTTCAGTAGTTTTCTTAGGTGTTTGGTTTATGTTTGCAACTGTTGTTATGGTGGTAGTATCATGATCACTCCTTTACTGCTTATACATGATTGGTTTGTACAAAGTGTGAAGATGAGAGTTTAAGAGGGGTGAGCACCATAGTTTGATAGTTTTAAAAGAAAGTAGCTTTTGGGTTGATGAAAAGGAAGTATGATTGAGTATAAGTGTTTAGCATGGGAGATAGTGGTTGATTCCTTCGTTAATAAATCTTTGGCGTTGATGGCAATAAGGGGGAGAGTAAGGTATACATTGCACGGAAAATCTAAAAATATAAAAAGAAAAGAAAAGGAGAGTTGAATAAGCTAGCACGTGGCCTAGTAAGTTCGAGAAATTAAGTCTGTGGGGTACCGTCATGCCTAATCACCTAAGACCGTCTGGTTTGGGATCGATTGACCCAAATCCCGTTACATGAACTTGCTAGAAAGCCATGGCTGTAAGTGTTAGCATTGAATCAAAAGAAAAAGAGCAGAAAAGTGCTCTAAAATGAATGTGCAATTGGGTGTTAAGTGAATAACTCGTAACCTTGAGCTAAAAATCAATGCCTACTGATTTATTAGGAAGGAAAAACCACAGCTTGAACATGTTAGCATTTGATTTGATTATTCACTGTTTTATCATGCCACAAGTTCACGCTTTTAAAGTTGGAAAACTCAATCGTTTCATCCGTTTTGTCTCTGTTTTGATGCCTTGTTCGGGACGATCAAGGTGTAAGTTGGGGAGGTTTGATCAGTGATATAATCACTGTTATTTTCATGTGTTTTTGTTATGTTTAAGTGTGTAAATATGAGATAATTGGTACTGCTAATGTAGGTTTTTGTGTTTTCAGTTGCTTGGCAAGAAAGTAAAGGAAATAGCAGCTTAAAAGGAAAATTTCGTGCAGGGCGTCCTAGCCAGCGTCCCAGACGCCCAGGCAGACGCCCGAAATTCCCTGAGACAGAGTCTGAGCGTCCTAGCCAGCGTCCCAGACGCCCAGGCAGACGCCCGAAATCATCTGAAACAGAACATGAGCGTCCCAGCCAGCGTCCTAGACGCTGGGGGCGACGCTGGTGCGGAAAAGTGGCGAAACCTGCAGTTTTTGAGGGAGGCAGTTACCATTTTGAAGGGGGTTCGCAATTTGGCAGTTTCACACACACAAAGGTGCGATTTTGGGAGGAAAATCAGAGGAGGAAAGCTACTGGAATCAAACGAAGATCAAGCATTGGCATCCGATCGATTGTATTTACACATTATCGGTAGTTTAATGTTTTCATCCGTGTTTGACACTGTTAGTAAGTTAACCCAAGCTATGCTTGGCTAAATACTTAGTGGTGTTTGTTCTTTAGTTTGCATACTATGGTTTGAATGAATGCTTAATTAATTTCAGTTTCCAATTGTGCTTAAAGGGGTTGTGGATCTTATTTGTGAATGAATGATTGTAATCAATGGATATTGTATGTAACGAGGTATAGCGATATCATTAGTTGTGCCGGCTCATTCATATGGGGAAGACAATTAATAGACGGCGCATACTTCGTCTTAAGAGTATTTGTTGTGAAAACCAATTCATTTATATGGAAACTGTAAAAGGGGGATTATATTTGTATGAGTAAATGCGAATGAACAGAAAGTGTATCCAAAATGGTTGATGTCCATGTCATTGATTGTGCCCACTCTCTATAGGGGAGGAAGACAGTCAATAGAGTGGTATACGTTGTTTTGGAGCATAAGTTGCATAATCGTATCAATTCATGTAAATGGAATCCATAACATTCTGAATTACCGTAGTATGTATAACGAGAGAGCAAACACCATCTTTCTCTTCCAGTGAACTTCTTGAATTCAAGTCTTGTGTGTGTCATCGCCAGAATAGTATTTTGCAGTAGGAAATTAGTTTAAAACAAATGATTTCAATCCTAATCCAAACAGTCTCTGAACTAGTTTAGCGACCTATCATTCCCTGTGGATTCGATCCCACTTACCCTATCTATATAGTGTTTTTGGGTTATATTTTTGATACTCATACGACTGGGTCCATCAGTTCTTTTGTACCTCGGTGCATAAAAGTTCTCAATTGAACCTCCCTCTATATATATATATATATATATATATATATATATATATATATATATATATATATATATATATATATATATATATATATATATATATATATATAGGGTTAGGTTCTATGGGGCACCTGTGTGCATCGTGCAACTTAGGAACCCATATACACCGTTAGATCTAGAAAATGAATGGCTAAGATTACAATGGCAAAATGGTAATAAAGATGAAATTTGTGAACGCATTATGATGCACGATTTACATATTAGATGTGCATAAGGGTATTTTCGGAAAAAATAATATATCAAGTCAACTCAATATTAAATTTATATTGATTGAATATTTAATTCAATAATCAAGTATTAAATGCTAATAAATTTATAAATGCATTTCTAAAATTAAAAAATTCCAATTGAACAAAAATCCAACATGATGCTTCATCATCTTCATTGACTGTGCATCTTCATATTTATCTTTCCCGGGTTATGCATCATCGTGTTCATATGGAGCACCAGGTTATGCATCATCGTGTTCATACTGTGCATCTTCGTATTCGTCTTCTTCACATCGTATACGTTCATAGGTTCATGAGTTCAACGTGATGCATCACTTTCATCTTCATCTCATCATCGTCTTCTCAAACTCGTCGGTCGATTGTGAGAGTGTGAGAGAGAGAGAGAGAGAGAGGGAATAATATATGGAGAATGGTTAATGAGATTGATTTAGTTTCCTATTTTAATCTATTAATTAAATAAATAATTAATTTTTTTCAATAAAGTATTCCAGTATTACCTTTATTGCATCATTTGTAAACAAGCAATGCATTTTTGGTTCCCATTTGGTTCCCGATGCATATGGTGCCCCATACAACCTCAATATATATATATATATATATATATATATATATATATATATATATATATATATATATGTGTGTGTGTGTGTGTGTGTGTGTGTGTGTGTGTGTGTTCAACTGAGTACCATTAATTTTGCTGAGTATCGGAGGTAGCTCACTTAAAACAATTTTTTATGAAATTTTTTGTCATAATCATATTTAAATTAATAATACAAGACTACTTATAAAAAATCACATATAAACACACACTCGAACTACTTATATATTATCAGTTAATGATGTCTTGTGAAGTGAGACTTCTGTTCGATTTTCAAAATTTGATGATTATTTAAAGTTGCGTACATTATTAATCTTTTGTACGATAAAAGATTAGATCATAAAACAATAATGTTTTTTTTAATATATGATCATGATAAGTATATTTTTCTTCGTACAATCATCTTACAAAGTATATTATTAGCGTAATGGGACGAGGATAGATTGTTTGTAATTATATGAGAATATCATGGCTAATTTTGTAAATTAGCATGTCCGTATCTATCTATACTATTAAATCTATCTCTATCTATACTATTAAAAGAGTAACTATACTCAATTCTGGTGAAGCCACGTGTCATCACCATGAATCGACACGTGACATTTATAGGTTTTAAAAATAATAAAGAAATTCAAATTATATCTATCCAAATCTAATATAATCTACTTTAAATTCAAATCAAATAAAATAAAATCTAATACTCTACTAACTTATTAATTATAATAAAAATATTAAGAAAATAATATTTAATCACATATATTTAGAAATATATAAAATAAATAGGTCATAATAAATAATAATATCATTCTTATATACTTTTTGTTTAAAAATAATAATATTTATACATTTACCTTTTAAGTCATTATATTTTATATATATTAAAAATATCCGCGTAATACGCGGGTAATAAACTAGTATCAGATATTTGAAAAAAAAAACTGATTAAACAATTTGAATTTAGTGACCAGTTTATATGAAAAGAATCTTTATCGTTACATATAATAAATAAACTGACTGAAACATGAACTAAAATAAATAAAGCAGCCGTTTTGAAATAAATAATATTGTTTAGGACCAATTAATGTATTAATAATTACTTTCTGAGAGCCCATTTAATGTAATAAATAAACGGGTCATCCCATTAAAAGCCCAATTGCCCAAATCTTCAAAAGGAAACCGCCGAACAGTATCTACCGTATATTGCGCAAATTACGCAGCGTACGCAGGATCCCGACTCTCTCTCTCTCTCTCACGCAGAGACAGAGCACAGGGGCAACAAAATGGCGTCGTTGGCACCGACTTTTTCCACTATTTCCCGCCTAAATCTTTTCGCAGAATTATCTGGTAATTATAGCACCATCAGAATTTTCAGAACATTATCATCGAAATTAAGGCCACAAAAACCCATATATCCTACTAGATCATTAAAATCTTCATTTTCGTCCTTTAATTACAAGTCTACTGGTTCAAATTGTTCGAAAAGCCTCAATTCGAATCCCGTTTGCAATGATAATCTGGTTGTTCTGGGAATCGAGACAAGTTGCGATGATACTGCGGCAGCTGTTGTAAGTAAATCAATGTAACATAAAAACACGCATTAACGAAGAATGTTGTTCTTGTTAATGTTCTTGTTCTTGTTCTTGTTCTTGTTATGGAGTTCAGGTCAGAAGCAATGGTGAAATCCTCAGCCAGGTTGTATCTTCTCAGGTAAAAGTTCTTTTAGTAACAGTAAATTGTTGTTGGAGTTGGTAAATTATAGTTTCCTTGGCTTGGGGGGTTTTTGCTTTAGTTTTTTTTTAGGATCATGATATAACTTGTTATTTGTTTCCAACTTCCTAATGTAGGTAGGTAACAGTAAAACTTACATTTGATGTATGTTCTTTATAAACATGTTTTTTTTCAAGTGAATAACAAAAATGAGAATTTCATTAAACTACCAAAGGAGTATTATAACAAATATACTTTGGAGTTCACAAAACCAATGATGAAAGTGTCGAATTTGAATTGAGAGTTTCGAGCCAAATTAAAATTATTGAAACTGGTTATTAGATTATTATATATGCTATTTGACATGCCAATTATTATGATATGTTACCAACCAATATAAGAATAAAACAAGAAATGAAACAAACAGGAACACTGTTCATGAAGTTATGCGGTTCCACCGTCAAGTAAGTAACTAAGTGTGTGTCATGATCCTAATTCTCTCTCTTGGTCCTGTTTCAAATACATGCTGCAACATGTTTAAGTCTTTTATAATTCAACTTCTCCTAATATTTATTAATTTGTGTTTATCAAGGCAGATCTGCTTGCAAGGTATGGAGGAGTAGCTCCTAAAATGGCAGAAGAAGCTCATTCCCAGGTGATTGATCAGGTATGACATCTACTAATTGGTCTTTATCTTCTATATTTTATATTTTCTTTTGCAAGTATGCGACATATATGGACTCCTTGATATATCATCAGTGGTGTTTATTTGCTGAAATATTTCATACGCCAACACTACAAAACCAATGTTTCTCCCCCCAGTTACTCAATGGCTGTGGGTGGTTCTATTATTAGGCATATAAATAGGTATGTGGATACCTAGGGAATAAACTTGACCTCTTGATGCAAGGAGAGGGATGTATTAGACAATTGGAAAAGAATTCAATGGCTCACAAATGAAAAATATAGAGCGGTTCATATGCATAAAGGTTGGTACTCCTATAAAACTAGGAAAATGTAATTATGCTGATGAAGTTGCTCCATGCAGTTTAGGAATAACTTAAGCAGAAACCATGTCTTTAGCAGAATGTGGACCCATGTAGCAAATCTTATGATCATGATATTAGTTTAGCTACGGGCATCGTTAATAGCGGGTAAGGATTTATGAAGATTTTTATCTGTATGGTGTACAGATTCATTATTAAGGTGTATCACATGAATGCAGAACACAGTCAAACAGAATCAAAGAGTTGTTTATAAAATTAACCAATTCAGTAATTATAATGATGCTAGGTTCATTAAGAATCAAATGTAACAGATGTAATAGCAAAGTCTGTTCCTTATGTCATGCTTTCAGGTAGTACAGGATGCGCTTGATAAGGCTAGCTTGACTGAGGCAGATCTTTCTGCCGTTGCAGTTACTATTGGTCCTGGGCTAAGCCTGTGTCTGCGAGGTATGGCTGATTCTTTTTCGTTCTTTTTTGTCGTCAAATGTGCTTGAACTTATGTGATTTGGATATCTAACAATATGATACATGTAATTGTCACACAACCGTAGTTCTCACGGTTTAGAATTATGTACTATTTTTATCCACATCATATCTGTCATTAGTCAGCTTTAGAGTGTTACAGTTTTTCTTTTAACTCCCTATAGTGAACATTAAAATATCTGGTCCTTTCTCTCCCAAACTGCATACCACAAAATATGCATCTGAATGGAGCATAATGATTATGTTATGGTTTGTGCATTATTTTTTAACAATGTTAGTAGTTGCGCATAATATAATTATTTGAGATTGCTGCTCGGGGTGTTGTTGATAAAGTCAAATAGTTATCAGTGAGTCTCATTTTCACTATATTGTCTCTTTTCTCCCTACTCTGGTGGAATTATGTTGTCTGACTTTAATTAGAAGCCAAGTTTTTTCATACCTTTTTGAAATGCTATTGTAGTTGGTGTGCAGAAGGCTCGAAAAATTGCTGCTTCTTATCAATTGCCTATTGTTGGTGTGCATCACATGGAAGCCCATGCTTTAGTAGCCAGGTATGATGTATTAATAAATTTAAAAAAAAGATGGGATCAAGAACAGAACCCAAATAATTTAAACTTCTCAAAGTATCTGATTCTCATATCAATTAAGTTTATTTGCTTTTTTGTTTATCTACTTTTGTGTGGTTTGACTGTTTTCTATTCGTTCATTCTACATAATAAACATAGCTATTATGTCCAAGTGTCAAAAGCAAATCTACTAATTGAAAAGGGGCTCACTTCGTTTACCTTTTTTTTCCCACCATGTTATTTGTCAGCTTTTTGGCGAAGTAGGTGGGGGGGTATCTGCTATGATAGTTATAGTGTAAAATGTAACCTGGATTCACCTGCTTTGTAAGCAAAACAGAAAAACATGCGGATAAAAAGTAGTATACACATTGACCCTTATTGTCTTTCTTCTAATAATTATGTGTGTGCTGCTTTTAAAACAACTGAACTTTATACTAGGATGATTTTTGTTGCTCCACTTTCACCACTGGGTTCCAACCCCCCACTACCTCAGATAATTATATTAGCTTCCAGTCAATTAGTTAATTCACTTTCTAGAGATCTTTAACATTAAATAATGTTGAACTTTACAAGTGAAACATCCTCATCATTTTTCTCAGCATTTCACAATCCCCTGTATTGCTTCTTTCTTGAAAGCTAGCCAGCCTCCTTATAAGACTACTGATAGGCCCCATCAATTACTGATGTTTCCATATTGTCTGGCCCAATCATGTGGGTGGGAATTATGAACTTGACATGCTTGTCCTTCTTATACATTCTTTTGGGGGTGCTCAAAAAGTACATGAAATTATTCTTATCTTTATCTTCTTTTAGGTTGTGTGAAAGAGATTTGCAGTTTCCTTTCATGGCTCTTCTTATCTCAGGTATAATCAAGTACTAACTACCATTACACTGCTGTGAAATTGAAATTGATAAATCATAATCTTAATTGTTAACTATCTCCATTTCAATTGGAATCATCCAAATTGCAGAAAAATCATAGATAAAGGTCATAAATGGAAAGAAATATTGTGTAATTAATGATTCTGCGTTATGAAATCATGAAATGAAACACTATTAAAATCATTGAACATTGGACTTTACCTTTCATATGAATCTTAAATTTCTGGATATCAAGATGAAAGAGAAACAACAAGTAAACTCTAATATTGGGATAAGAGTTTTTGATTATATGCTACTACGTTAGTATTAAAAGAAATTTGGGAACTGTCACTCATATTAACCAATATTTCAGATTTTCATAATACTTTCTAAGTTTCTACCATTCACATAGTGTTCAACTGCTGAAACTTGACACGTGCATTCTAAAGAAATATAACAAATAAATAAGGTGAAATAATTCTAAAGCCTCAGAGATTCATTATAGACCTCTTGAGTTGAAATAAACAAACAAGAAGTTGAGCATTCAAATGAAGATCTACCTTAGTATCATGCCTTTAAGCCTCATCCCCAATACCCTTGAATTATTAGCAAAAAAGATTTAAGTAATATTAAACAGTAATCAATTAAGAATTCTCTTCTATTACTGTTTGTCATTGGGAGTGCAGGGAGTGGGGAGGGTGGACCTGGTAGAAGTTTGTGCTTTACCTGTTCAGTTTCATTATTTGATATTAGTAGTATCTTGGGAACTATAAGAGTTCAGCTATATGAGTTATATCGTATGGTGCCATGGGAAATTATCTTCTAGGACTTTGTTTTGTGATTGTATTGACTTTTTATGTTATACATGATTTCCAAAATTTTTGGGAATAATGCATGACTTATTTTAATAAGCTGTCAACCAAGGTGAAGTATGCTGATACATGATAAGAAATCTCAGAATTCATGTCAGTTGTCTTATTTGTGTAGTTTTTGTTAGTAGCAATTTGCAAACGTGTTACTCAGTAGGGTTTATTTTGGTTTACGTAGTAGTAGTTAGGTTTTAGATATGGATACGGCCATACGGGTGTTTATCGCTTTGGTTGAATTCACCAACTCAAGCGCAATTTAAAACCCAAAATGAAATCTGGTTTGGTTCATAAACTGAACCAAAAACCAATTTCTATATCAACAATTCAAATTTAGTTTGGTTCAAATTTCAGTTTTTCCAAGTTCAGTCAAAATATTGGACGTCCCTAATTTTGGACAGTGAAACTAGGAAAAATATAGTTCTAAAAGATCAATCTATATCTCCATGTTCTTGATATAAAAGTTATTTATTATCTGTTTGAGGTTTTGATTATATATCATTACTCAACTCATGCCTTTCCACTTTTGTTGCTTTATTTTTGCTTCTTAGGAGGACATAACCTTATAGTTCTTGCACGTGATCTTGGTCATTACTTACAACTCGGGACCACAATAGATGATGCTATTGGCGAGGCATATGACAAGACTGCAAAGTGGCTTGGCCTTGATTTGAGGAGAAGTGGGGGGCCAGCCATAGAGGAGCTTGCTCGACAGGGTGATTCTGAATCTGTAAAATTTTCTGTAAGTTATGTGTGAGAGGAGCATGTATAGTATGTGCATCCATTCCTCACGTTTTATTTGCATCATTGTGTTTGTATTGTCCTTGATTCAGATTCCAATGAAACAACATAAAGATTGCAACTTCTCGTATGCTGGTCTAAAGACTCAAGTGAGGCTTGCAATTGAATCCAAAAATATGTATGCAATTTATTTCAAAAACAGTCTTCATAACTTGTCATGAATACTCTCTATGTATGGTGCAATGCTTTTCCTTGCTTTGAGGGTTTTCTGTTTCAACTTTATACAAACACAAATTAATAGATCTGTATTTTGTGAATTTATTACATTTATATCATCAAAGCCGTCTGGACTGTATAAATACTTAAATAGACCTACCTATACAAATAGGTTCCAAGTCATTAACTCTTTGTCACCTTTTTTTTTTGAGCTATCTAGTTACTTTTCTTATATTCACCAATTGTTCATGAAAAGAACATATTCTATAATTGAAGTTTTCTTAATGTGTATGTTTCTTCCTCATCTATCCATAAGATGTAGTCACATAGTCTTTCTTGCAGTGATGCTGCTATCCCCTTGGCTTCTGCAAGCATTGAAGAGCAAGGCTTACGAGCTGATATTGCGGCCTCTTTCCAGGTGACAAATAACATGCATACATTACTCTAAATAGTCGAATTCTGCGTAATTTCATTGATATACTTTCTTGATTATAAATCTTCCTCCATTTACCTTTCACGCAGAGGGTTGCCGTATTGCATCTAGAAGAAAAGTGTGAACGAGCTATTCAATGGGCATTAGAGATTGAACCTTCAATTAAACATTTGGTATTTTTTGGTAGTTGAGTTTTCCAAGAGTATCTGACTAAAATTATTTGCAAGCAGTTGGCATTCTGGCCAGATGCTTAGTCTAGTTGTATGGTATACCAGTAAACCATTTTATTGGCCCTGCTTCCTGTAGGTCGTCTCTGGAGGTGTGGCATCAAATCAGTATGTGAGGGCTCGGCTCCACGAGGTTGTTGCAAGAAACTCCCTTCAACTTGTATGCCCTCCTCCAAGTCTCTGCACTGATAATGGTATTTTCTTTTATTTCCTGACATGGCCAATTTATAGATCATTTGAGGTTTTTAGGATCGGGTTTTGTTGCTTTTGTATATGCTAGTTTATTATTAGAACCCACAGTTACACGTTGAGTCTACAAAAACCTTGATTTTTGGATTGACACATGGACAGAAGGACCTCGTATATTATAGACTCTGAAGAGTGAGTGAATTTTCTGTATCATTGTACTTTGATTTTCTTTGGATGTAAACCATCCATTATTTTTTGGTATCTTCACTTGAAAGATGGTCAGGTTGTGCCGAAAAGACATGTAAAGTGGTTTAAAAAGTTGATTACCAAGTTTAACATAGAAGACTTCACGCATGCTATGATGCTACTAATAGAAAATGATTGTCCTAATTCAGAATATAGTCTTGACATGCAAGATGGAAGTTAAATTATCTTTAACAACTTCACTGTTTACACAGTTTTTGATACGGATTGAGAAATCCAATTAAGAAAGAATGATGAATTATAGAAGATAGATTGCTGAATTTGATTAATAGAAAAGTAGAAAAAGACATACAATCAGAATGATTGTCCAGGGATTCACCCTCTCTCACAACTGAAAGTTGGAGCCTCTCTCACAACTGAAATTGGAGCCTCTCTCAAAGCTTACAAGCAATGAGCCTAACAATCTCTAACAATAAATCTGCCCACGTACCTCACCCTCTCCCTCTCTTATTTATAGATTGCAATACTAACTACTACTAATTATTACTAATATACCCTTTCTAGAATACTCTATAAGTAAAATCCTATCAGTTTTCCTCTGTTCTTTTTCTGTTTTATGGTTCTCCTCTTCATATCTCCTTGCATAAAAAACGGATGGGAATCACTTCTTTATATCTTCTCACCAGATAATTGGGACCAACAAATGAAAATGTTAAATCACCAAACGGGTATAGACCTAATTTGGAATGTTATTTTCTATTTTAGGTGTAATGATTGCCTGGACTGGCATTGAAAACTTTCGGTTGGGAAGATTCGATCCCCCACCACCTGCCACTGAACCTGAGGACTGTCAGGTCTGCAAATTTTCCACTTGTTTTTTTCTCTTTCTTACTATTGGCTTCAGACCTGCTCCGTTAACTGGTTGGATCCATACTTTTTCTAGCGTAGCAAATGAGCAAAACTGAAATTTGGTAGTTCTATACTCTATAGGTGTAGCATGATTACTAATTTTTGTTAACTTTGCTGGTATTTTTTCGTTTTTGGAAATTCTCCTATATGAAATTTGTGATAGATCACACAATTTAGGATGTGTTATCTGTTGCTTCAGAAATAATGTGTCCGATTGATGTACGGACCAATCTATGTAGGACGTTTGTTATTAGCAATTATATCCTGTTGACGACAATATACTCCCTCATTCATATAAAAAGACTGTAGCGTAGACGTTGAAAAGAGAAAACAATTGTGAACCAATGCTTACAACATGGGAAGTCATGTTAATGGTTGAAATTGATTGAAGCAGTCTTATCCTCAATGTACAGCGTTGAATTCTTTCATAACTTGCAATCTTTGAACTGCAGCTTGATTTGAGGCCAAGGTGGCCATTGGGGGAGGAATATGGTAGAGGAAGAAGCGTAGCGCGGTCAATGAGAACGGCTCGGATCCATCCATCTCTTACTTCACTCACCCAAGCTTCTCAACACCAACGTTTGTAGCCTTTACAAGTAGCTCGGCTTCATATGAAGTGTTTGGTTTCATTACCCCAAAAATGATTATATTTGGTGTGTCTCCCTTATCAATTGAATGATTGATTAGATACCTACCAATAGGCTGTTGGCTTAGTATGAAACATGAATGTACCTACCAGTTTTGGTTGGTAGAAACGAGTGTTTCTCACATAGAAGGCATAACCTTACGTTATAAAGGTGTGATCGACCATGCTCGAACTCGAGCTTGAGCTAGAAACTCGGCTCGAGCTCGATCGAGCATCATTTTTTAAACTTTAGCTTCGCTTGGTAAATACTCGATACTTTAGGGCTTGGCTCGGCTAAAACAAAATAGGGAAGTTATACAAAAAACCAACATACTTTTAATATTTTTCGATTAACTCCATGTACCAAAAACGTTTTCATAAAAGTCCTTCAACTTGAAATTTTTTACGAGTTGTGTTGTTTATGAGATTTTAAGAATTTTCAGAAGTTTTTCATAAGATTTTTTTAAGTTAAAGGACTTTTATGAAAATATTTTATGTGTAGTGATTTTTACGAAAATATTTTTTAGTTAAGGGACTTTTGTGGAAATGTTTTTGGTACAATGGTTTATTCGAAAATACTGAAAGTACGTTGGTTTTTTACATGATTTTCCCAACAAAATATACATCAAGTTAATGGAATATATCGACAATTTGATTTGTCTGACACGACACGAAACGAAAATTCATTCATAACTCATAACTTGACAACGTCGATTAAAGCATATAGAGTGCAACTTATACTAGTGAAAGAATTTGAATATGTATAAAGCTTAAGGGTATTCAAGCCAGTTTTTTTTTAATCGATCTCGAGAAGCTTACGAGGTGTCTTGTTTCACTTACACTCATTATGTTAGCCTAGGGGTTAACTAGTGAAGAGGCAAGTCATTTTAGTAAGTCACAAGGCATCAAGTTAAGTTGTTATGACAGTTATTTGCTGAAGTGACCTATTTGTTTCAGGCTTTCAGCGTTAAAAAAAGGTTACTCATGGAATGTGTTCTATGTATGTCCAAAAATAGAAGGAAGTAATGGGAGAATACATGAGAGTATGAGAGGAATTTCAAATAATATTAAATTGCATTCAACACGTTTAAAATATTTGTATATTGACTTTTATTTATTTTACCCGTATTATTGATGTTTTAAAAGTTAAAATCGAAATACAACAAGTGATAATTGTTTATTTTTAGAAGTCATGTCTAGTAAAAGTAAATATTTGTTTTTCATGTCATAACTAAGGTACGATGTTGGGGATTGTCTATATAAAACAGTTAGCATAATGATAATAATAATAATGAAAGAAATGGCATGTACAATATCAGAATGGACGAGCCCATGTTTTGGTTCATTTATGATTTTCACCCGTTTGTTGAACTAATGGTATGAAAACGAATCTTATTGTGTCATAAAATATTGTTAAGGTATCTTACAATAAATTAATATTGCTCAAAATAGCAGGTAATTTTTTCATTTTTTCTTATCGTAACAATTTCGTAAATTTTGTCTCAAATAAATGAACCAACTATTTGTTTATTTTTTTATTATAGCATTTAATCGGTAAAAAACGAAAGTTAGGTGGATCATAAAACTATTGGATTAGATGGTAGCAGCTTGAATTTGGTTTTTGGTAAATAAAAATTCAGACGAAACCCAAATAAAACTGAAAATAAATTAATAACCGGATCATTTGATGTCGATTCTGACACAGTTACATATTTTACAATTTACATTCGGTTTCAAACTTATTTACCATTTGGGTTGGTAGGATGTAGGGGGGTTGGTGAGGGAAATGACACTCTAAAAAGCCGCCACCAAACTGCCCACCACCACCACCACCCTCGGCCTCCTCTTCCACCAATTCAAAATCTTCCATCTCCATTTAGTTCTCCACGATAACCGGTTAACCACCATATTGTACTACGTGTTTGTGTGTGCAAATCCGAGAGAAAGAAAATGGCGGTTCACGTTAACAACATACCCAATTTAACTCCCAATCTAACCAAAACCCACGAACCCTCTTCCAAATCATCACCATTATCTTTTGGATTGAAATTCAAAACCCCCTCGATGCAAATCTCTCTTTCTTCTACCCAAAACCCCCGCAGAAACTCACTTACTATCTCAGCTTCCGTTGCCACCACCCAGAAGCCCTCCAAAGCACCGGAGGAGATTGTGTTGCAACCCATCAAAGAGATATCAGGAACCGTTAATTTGCCCGGATCCAAGTCTCTTTCTAATCGGATTCTTCTCCTTGCTGCTCTTTCTGAGGTAACTTCATTTCATTTCATTTGATTTTGTTCAAAGGGTTTTGACAGGTCAAACGAATTATGTTTAAAGTTTTGCTCAATTAAATTGATCCTTTTGCATTGTATAGCAATTGTGTAAACTTGCAACAGTTCATCGTGTAATTTGCATTATAAAGGTGCGTTACTTGACATCAAAAATCGAAATGTAGCTCTTTGTAGTCTTGTAGATGGAATTTATCTCATATGGGTGTTTTGTAGTAATAGAGAATAAAGTTGTGAAACTTTTGGATTATGTGCAAGATAACTTGTGGATGTGTGTTATCTAGGGGGTGTTTGTATGAACATTTTAAAAGTGATTATTAGGGCTTTTAAATGATCAAAAATCAGAATCACATATCATATAGTCAGTTGATCAAATACCGCTATAGGTAGCTAAGTTTACATTTATCTCAATCATAAGGATTCCTGTGTCATCTTCTTTCATGCTTCTCCAAATCTTATGATGTTGGCCCTAACTACTCTAGAATCATAGTTATGATCACTTCTACTGAAAATACTCATAACTTATTATTGCAACTTTGAGTCTCAATAATGAGTTCCAACTCACATCCAAACACCCCTTTGGTATTGATTTACTTTTCTTCTTTTGCATTTTTACAAGAACGGTGTTCTGTAACAACCCTCTTTCTTTGGACCAACCAATGACCTAACAAAAAGATGTTCGTCACCATCAACAAAGCTGCCAAGCACCATGGTCAAAAAAGTATTATTGCTTTTTTATAAAGTGGATATGCATCCAAAGTTTACTCCTATATGGGAAGGGCGAGAGGGCTTGGAATGAATTCTTTGAGGGCCTATATTTATATTAGATGGAGGAAAAGCTCTACTTATGTGTTGGTGTATCATTAGAGAACGATAGATTTTTTTATTTCACTACTAACTTTTATATGCATCTGACCTGGTTTTGCATTTTGCTAGAGTTAGCATATGAGGTAAAGAAAAGATTGCAATTCTTCACCCATTATTAAATTAAACGTGGTTAGGTATTGATAGTCGTTCAATCCTTAGAAATCCTTGGAGTTTGATTCAATTTATGCATGGATTATTATTCATCTTCTTTTGTTTTAATCGAATGCATACATCTCTTCATATAGTGCATTTCTTATTTGTTCATTGATTCATCGACTTAACTTTGTATAAAGAGTTAGACCATCTGTTATAGTGGGAATTCTTCTTCAAATTCATTTGTGGCAACTTATCATTTAAGAATTCAATAATTGGGAGTTGGTTGTTGATTTCAAGATGGGTTTGAGGTCGTTTTTAGAGTAGCTCTTAGTTGAATTTATTTTTGCGTTTGAGCAAAATTTCCTATTTTCGTTCATATAAGATGCACCTTTTTTACCTTTAGCAGTATAATAGACTGATCTCTCCCAAAAAATCAATGAGGATTCTCTATATAATGTTAAAATTTTGATAATTACGTCAAACTAATAGCACATACTACAAACTCCAATGTTGTTATATTTGTGATAAACCAATATTATTTTTGTTACTTTATAAATGTAATCTCAAATTCAAGTAGGCTACTTTCTTTTCAACGGATGGAGTAGTATGTATGGGACCTATTACCTACAACTCTAAGATGCCTAAACATAAAATAAAGAATATGAATTTAAAGACTGAACATTAATTAATTTTGGCTTGCACTTGTCTTAGATTTTTCATGCTGAGGCATATGTTTGCTTGTGGTAGATAAAACTGTTTGTGATATTTTTTATAACCTTCCCATTTGTTATATCATCAATCTGATTGCATAATTATCTCAGGGGACAACGGTTGTTGACAACTTACTGAACAGTGATGATGTTCATTACATGCTTGGAGCTTTAAGAGCTCTAGGATTACGTGTTGAAGAAAATGGTGCAATTAAAAGAGCAACTGTAGAAGGTTGTGGTGGTGTGTTTCCGGTGGGTAGAGAAGCTAAGGACGAAATTCAACTTTTTCTTGGAAATGCAGGAACAGCTATGCGTCCCTTGACCGCTGCCGTTACTGCTGCTGGTGGAAATTCAAGGTATTTAAATCATCATCTCTTTGTTTAAAAATGTAAACTTTTGCTTATTAGGTCAAACAAACTGTCAACCGTATGATTGTCATGAATTATGTAGAATGTTCCTGAAAGAATTATGAAACTACATATAATTCTATTATATAAACTATATTTGGATATTTTCTCAGCTATGTACTTGATGGTGTTCCTCGAATGAGAGAGAGGCCAATTGGTGATTTGGTCACGGGTCTTAAACAGCTTGGTGCTGATGTTGATTGTTTTCTTGGTACAAACTGCCCACCAGTTCGTGTTGTTGGAAGTGGAGGTCTTCCTGGCGGAAAGGTTATAAACATTTACCATCCTGTTAAATTGATTTTTTTAAATATAACCATCTTCTTGTAACCTTCTTCGGCTGGACTCCAAATTGTAGGTCAAACTATCAGGATCGATTAGTAGTCAATACTTGACTGCTTTGCTCATGGCAGCTCCACTCGCACTGGGAGACGTAGAGATAGAAATTATAGATAAATTAATCTCTATACCTTATGTAGAGATGACACTGAAGTTAATGGAAAGGTTTGGTGTTTCGGTAGAACACAGTGACAGTTGGGACAGATTTTATGTCCGAGGCGGTCAAAAGTACAAGTAAGTTTGTTGTTATGTGGAAGTCACACTTTTTGTGAAGATGTGTTAATAGGCCTTTTACACGGGTCCAAAATCTCGTCAGGTCGCCTGGAAATGCTTATGTAGAAGGTGATGCGTCAAGTGCAAGTTACTTCTTAGCTGGTGCAGCCATAACTGGCGGAACCATTACGGTGGAAGGCTGTGGGACAAGCAGTTTACAGGTATTACCCACCCTTGTGTCCAAGGAGATGAACATCGACTTTTACAGGTCAAATATGTGACCTTTGTTGCAAATTCAAAAGCCAAAAAGTTTCTCAAGGATGCATTCTTTAAGTTCAATGCAGCTGAACATGTTTTATTTGAGAAATCAAATCATTCATTTCAATCTATAAGTTGAAAATTATTATGCTTTTGAATTTTGGCCTCTAAAGTCAATGCATTTATTTACAGTCATACGTACATCAGCATTTTTGTGTAGTCTTACCTTTTTTTTGTTGTTGTCTCTGTTGTGTTAATGAAGGGGGATGTAAAATTTGCTGAGGTCCTTGGACAAATGGGTGCTGAAGTAACCTGGACGGAGAACTCCGTCACAGTGAAGGGCCCACCACGGAATTCTTCCGGAAGGAAACACTTGCGTCCTGTGGATGTGAACATGAACAAAATGCCAGATGTTGCCATGACTCTTGCTGTGGTTGCTCTTTATGCTGATGGTCCCACAGCCATTAGAGACGGTATGATTTATCCATCTGCTTGTAAATAGAGTGGAATATGTCTTCTTCTTCTTTTTTCCTTTTTCTTTTTTGGCTTTAACAATTAGATATATATGATATTATGATGGCTTCAGAGGAAAATAGGGACTTCGTGTATTATTTTACCACAAATTCCTGATCTTAAAAAACAATGTTTCTTTAAAGATTCAATTTATGAATGGTTGATCACATAAACCACCATGTATCTCCAAATTTTGGAGCAGTGTAAAACGTAGATAGAACAAGTGTATGGTGGGTTTAGGTGTATATATTTGTCTAAACATCTCAAAAACTACACTTAGCTAGATTTATATTTTGAAAATACAAAAATCTCTTAAATGACAGTTATTTGATTAGCAAACTTTGGTGATTAATAGAAAAAGAAAACGTATGGAGGGATGTAGAATTCTAGCTGAAGGTTGTATATAAACATGTCAGGTGTAAATTTGCAATAGCATTATGTAAGACTCGAGTTCTTTCAGTCCACCGTTCTCATTTTGTGGGTTCCATCTATATGGTGCGAGAATAGCCATAGACAGTGATTACGGGTCCCATTTTTACGAAAATTAGATGGGATCCATTAATAGAAAACAGATGAAAACTGTATGGGCCAATTAATCTTACCTATTGGTTTCCAGAATCTAACTTCTGTTGTACATTCGTCATTTTGTGGGTCCCAACTCTGTACCATAAACAGGAGCAATAATAACATCATTTCTTCTAAGGTGGTCTCAGAAATGCTAAATATAAAGTTTGATATTTCTTCTGATATTTGCCAGTGGCTAGCTGGAGAGTAAAAGAAACTGAAAGGATGATTGCCATTTGCACAGAACTAAGAAAGGTACTACTAGTCATTGTCTAAATTTTTTTTTTATTTTTTATTTATAAAAAGTCAATGGATTTGGTCTACTCATTTATCGGTTGATGCGTGAACTTGGCCTTGCAACTTTTCAGTTGGGAGCAACAGTGGAAGAAGGGCCAGATTACTGTGTGATCACTCCACCAGAGAAACTGAATGTGACGGAAATAGACACATACGATGATCACAGAATGGCTATGGCTTTCTCGCTTGCTGCCTGTGCAGATGTTCCTGTCACCATCAAGGATCCTGGTTGCACCCGCAAGACCTTCCCTGACTACTTTGACGTTCTTGAAAGATTCACCAAGCATTGAACCCAACCGGTTTTTTATTATAAATATAGTCAATTCACAATGTTGCCCGAGCTGATGAGTTATCGTTTTGTTGAAATTTGTAGTTTTATTTGAGCAGCATTGAGTGTAATCATATCATAGCAATGAACAATTTTTAATGCATGATTTTTGAGTTATAATAATAAAATTGTCTTTGATAGATCCAAGATAATATAAAGGGTACATGAATGCTTCAACTCGATGTTCCTATATAGCACATGCTAGCCTCAAAATGGGGACATCTTTTAGTAGTTGTATTATAAAGAAAAAAATCTGTTTGCTAACAAA
Organism: Centrapalus pauciflorus; assembly: GCA_020465985.1. Classification (NCBI taxonomy): domain Eukaryota; kingdom Viridiplantae; phylum Streptophyta; class Magnoliopsida; order Asterales; family Asteraceae; genus Centrapalus; species Centrapalus pauciflorus. The sequence goes on from JAANYP010003023.1 coordinate 1,938,357, forward strand.
AGTGGCAATGGATTGTAAATTGGATGGCATAAAAGTGGATTTGAACACATGGTTGTTTCGATACCGGTGTGTTTAGTTAGTGAAAATTTTTAAAATTTTCATTTCACTTTTCAAAGAAATAATAATTTTTAAAATTTTCATTTCAGTTTTTGAAATAATACTTTTCATACTCTTTCTTGCTTTTCATAATAAACCTTTTTTTATCTAATAAAGTTGACTTATTTATAACTTTTTAATTATTTACTTAAGTAAAAGTAGGATCGTATCGAGATCTTAAGATCCTAAGGTAGATCTAAGATCCTGACTAAGATTGTACCCAATGGAGATCCTATTAAAGATCAGATTGTTTATGTTGATTATAATCGTAAAATCGTAAGATCAAGATTGGGATCTTAATAACCATGATCGAAGATTTTACATTGGTAATGAAAAATGATGCTTGGATTCATAGTTCATATAATACGACTATTTATTTTTATAATGGGTTATATATCATCATGCTTGAACATTTAAAGATAATAAAATGCATTTCTCTTCTCCACCTTACCCACCCACTATAGTTTATCTCACCCAACCCTTAACATACCCATCTACCATAATACCCTGTCACGTTCCCATCCCACCTCCTTACACACCGACCCATCCTATCCTGTCCATTGGTGCCGATGGTGGAGGCAACGATAGTCTAAGTGCAACAATCATACATCTTCAATTATAACGATTATGATTCTTTAGTTTTAACCAATCAACATCAATACAATGATAATATGCGTTATCATTCACGTTCATTTTTTCATCCCCATTTTCAACAAAGCGTTCCATTACATTTTCAGCAACGTACACCTTAAATCCGGAGTCAATGTTTACGATGTTTTGCTTTCATTTTCATCATTTGTATAATCTATTATGTATGACCAATAAGACAAGGCCACACATATATTGGCATGTTCCAGGAGGCGTAAGCGAGCTATATCAATAATCGTCTAACAATAATAACGAATGATTTAGGTGGTGTTAAGCTAAATCACATTAATTGTTTGCCTTTAAATAAATTAATTTTGTTAATAATGATACATCTATGATATGATCTATATTGCTGATTTAATTATTTCACATACAGTTTTATTTATATTAAGAATCATAATTCTCAACTCTACTACTAATTGTTAACGTTTGTAGTATGTTTGTTTAAGACATTTGATTAAAGTTTATAACTCATTAAAATTATTCATCCCATATTATATAGAGTAGACTTCTCCAATCCTTCTTTTTAGCCCACTAAGTATTTAATTAAACTTTAATATTACTATGTAAAATTATTACTTTATCATGATTTATTACTTCATTATGATTTATGAAATTGTTATCATTTATTTAATTTAGGTAATCACTTGAGTTTTTATTTAAAACTAGACTGAAATTATTTTGTGAACTTGTAATTTTGTTGGGTTTATTGCTTTCTTGTGAAATAAAGTGTCTAGCGTCTACTTTGTTAAATTATTTTAACAATTTTACATTTATTTTAACAATGATATATTAGATGATATTTTTAAAGACGCGATAAAACTAGTATTTCCATAATATATAATATAATTGGATTCAATTGTTTAAAATTAAAATAATTTTTAAGTTCATATTTGATGTTTTGTATCAGAAGTATCAACAATACATTTTGATTAGGGTGGTAATTTTGACCCAACGGGTTAAATGAACGTGACGATTAAATTGACCCGTAGTTTTAAAAAAACTAAGTTGGAACATAACTTTTTCTTAAAAAATAAAAATTTATAAAACGGTGTTTTAAACAAATTGTTATTAGAATTTTCCAATAATGCAAAACTTCTTTGTTTTTTAATAGCTTCATTAATATAATAATTATTCTACAACGTGGCAGTAATAATTATAATGGTAAAGATTTAATTGATTAAAAGGGTCAAAACATGTCAAATATGATACTTGGAAATTACTCTTTTCCCAACTAAGTTTGCAATAAGTTGAAGTTTGGTGATGGTGTATAGTCTTTTTACTCTATGACATACAAACTCACATGATGTAGGTGTTACCCTAACAACATTTTAGATATAAAGTTGGGGAAATTAATTTTCACAAATAATTTCATGAGACTTTACCTAATTTTCAATCAACATTTTGACACAAATATTGCTTGTGGCAAGAATAACAGAACCCATAAGTTTAGATCCATGGACTAAAATCACTAATTGTTTATGAAAGTTATTAATTTCCAGGATATCCTGGTTTTTTCTAGGTTTTGGTTTTCTGATTTTAGTAATTTTATTTAGAAAAAAACAATGTATTGGAAATGGATTATTTGCAAGTTATAATATTTACATATGTGTAGATAATCATCAAAGAATTTCTCCATATGCAAACACTCACTTTGCATGCATCTAGAATGGTCTTTTTTATGTGTGTTTATACAAATAGTTTATGGTTCTGATATGTTAAAACAAGAATTTGTTACATGGCGATATGATCAATAGTGCTGGAAACTAATTTCCGAGTTAATGGACGTATTTCACAACTTAATTTGCATATTTAAACTTTATTTTATATGTATTTTGTGAGTAAAGTCTATCGCCTGAACAATTTTATGCAACACTAAAACTTGATAGCTAATGTTTTGAACCAAGATTATACATCAATATCTACATGCAATATTTACACATGTGAAACCGTGATAAAACTTGACAAGGTATCATAATTTCATAAAACAATATTGAAGACTTATAACAATATTTTTTTAACTTTTTGAAGCATCTATACTGTCATTAATTAAAAAAATATTTTTATGAATTAACGACTATCGCCTTTATGATTCTATAAAATAACAACGACATTCCTTGAAGTGTGGCATGTGCAAGTCGTTTTATACATCGATAGTTAACAATTAATTATCTTAATGATTTAGAAACAAAAACCACACCCAATTTTCTCACTAAGAGAATCTTTTGTCAAGGACTTTGATTGTAAATAGGGAAAATCCAAGGGTCATATTTGCCAAATACAAAAATATGTAGATCCAAAGAGCACCATAATAGTTTCCTTTCATTTTCAAGTTTTGGGTGCTCTTTACATCAACCTCACACTAAACATGACTCACCCCAATTCTCACATGACATGTTTCTTTTTACCCCCTTCATTTATTATTTCTTTATTCTTCTCACACATTTTTTTCATGTATAAATTTAATGATCACATAAAAAGATTTATATGTCAATACAATTTTGAAAGACAACTTTTTATATATTAAAAAAAAAAAATACAGTATTAATGGGAATGCTGCAAGTTACAAATACAGCTCGGTAGCTAAAAAAAATTGACTTGAGAACACTACATATACCGTTTATATATAGATAGTGTCTATTTAATTATTAAATATATATTTATTTTTCTTTTTCTTTTTCTAAGAATAAAAAGTATAATAGTAAGAAAAGAAGTTAGCATTATATCACATTATTATCACTTCTTTTTATGCAAGAAGTAAAAAACAATGAGTTTGATGATGAATTGATGATAATATTGAAGATAAATATGTTAGTATAAGAAATTTATCTCATTTTTGGTAACGTAATTTTTATTTGTTTTGTTTATTGAATTATTTTTTTTTTTTGCGTATTATCTGAATTATTATATTTGAAAACCCCATAAAACTAGTCATTAATATTATTGAAGATAAACTATCATGCGTGTCAGTAAAAGTTCACTAAAAATAATAACTACTGTTTCAAAATATTTTAAAAATATAATAATTTAGATGGTATGAAAAAAGGAAAGTATAGTTAGAGTAATTAAAAAATTATATTAGTAAAGAAATAAATAAATAATGATGTAAAACCCTTGTGTGTGTGTGTAACGCATATGTTGATTGCTTTATTATATATATAGTTTATCACAATTTTGTTAAAATTACAAATATATTTCATCCTCAATTAATGTTAAAAAAATCATTACAATTTGACCAAAAATGTATCGTGTCAAATCTTGCATACAAGCATTTTGGCATTATTAATGAATCTACAAAATGACATATCACAACATTTATTCTTTCAAGAAAATTTTCTATAGAATATCTTCCATTATCTGTATTCTATCTATAATTTATCCTAAAAATTTACATTTTGGTTTAATCCTTGAATAACATTTAGTTAAGCATAAACGTACGAATATGATCAGGTCATTCATTATTGTAGCATATTTTATAGCATATAGTAGACTTATTGGTGTAAGTATAAAACTTTACAAAAGTTTCAGAAGTTAACTTTTGACAAATCTTCAATCATGATAATTGACAAATAAATATATGTAACATTTGTTACAAACTCTACTAAAATACTAAATTCGATGTAACTAAGTCGCTGTATATTTGAAAAATGCCCAATGTTAATAACACTTCTTAGTGATCTCTTGTTTTAACGGTTCAATTTCATCTAAGTGTGATATGTTAATCTCTGTTGATTCTTAAAAAATTTTAATGTCTCATTTTCGTTTTAAGAAAATATTTATATAAACCTGTTAAAAAAAAATTAGAAGAAAATGTATTCATAAAATGGAGTTCACAAGGGATTAACATTTATAGTCTATTTCATTTATAAAATAATGTTATTAGTGACATTTGGTTTGTAGAATGTTTTCATATAGAATTGAATTCGTCTAAGGAATGGAAAGCTGAAAAGAATAAAATGAAATTAAATTTCATTCATTGTTGTTTGGTTGGCAGAAATAGAATAAAATGAAATTAAACTTTATTTCTTGTTAATTTTCTATTAAGTTTGTAAAGTGATATGGGATGGGTAGGTGTACGGTAGGTGGAGTAAGATTGGATGGAGTAGGGTAAGGTAGGGCTGCTAGGGTAGGTAGGATGGGGTGGATGGGATGTGTATGGTTAGGTGGGATGGGATGGGTGGGGTGGGGTGAGGTAGGATGGGGTAGGGTGGGTAGGGTGAGGTGGGATGGTGTGGTGTGGGGTGAGGTGAGGTGAGGTTAGGTGAGGCGTGTGGGATGGGATAGGGTGGGAGGATTGGGATGGGTAGGGTAAGATTAGGTAGGGTAGAGTGGGTGGGTAGGTAGCGTAGGGGTAGTGTGGTGTATGGTTTGGGTGGGTGGGTGACGTAGGGTCGGTATGATATGTAGTGTCGACAGGAAAAACACATTATCATAATATAATCTCAATTCTTTACTTATTTGATAATAAAATATATTCCAATTAAATAGGAAAAAAATTTATGTTAAAAGAAATTATCTTTTCTTTTCTTTTAGCTAATCAAACATAAAAATGAATGAAATTTTCATTCTAATTTACAGATTCGTTCAGGCATCTGTGAAACAAACATGCCCTAGTTTACAATAAGTAACCAATTAATTAAGGGCATGATTATTCAATTTTATCAATACATGTCAAGGTCAGCAATACGGAATTAAAGGAGTGAAAGACCTTAATTCATTAATTAATTAATACATGGAAATACGTTGCAATAATTTGTCATATATATTAGACTAGTTTATTACCCGCGTATTACGCGGATATTTTTAATATATATAAAATACAATAAATAAAAAGATAAAGATATAAATATTATTTTTCAAACAAAAGTATATAAGGTGATATTATTATTTATTATGACCTATTAATTTTGTATATTTCTAAATATATATGAAGAGTAATTATTTTCTTATATATTTTTTTAAACTTTTATTATATCATCTTATAATTAATAAGTTAGTAGATTATTAGATTTTGTTTGATTTGAATTTAAAAGTGGATTATGTTAGATTTGGATAGAATTAATTAATAAGTTAGCAGAGTATTAGATTTTGTTTGATTTGATTTGATTTGAATTTAAAAGTGGATTATATTAGATTTAGATAGATTTGATTTAAATTTATTTATTCTTTTTAAAATCTATAATTGCCACGTGTCGATTCATGGTGACGACACGTGACTTCACCAGAAATGAGTATAGTTACTCTTTTAATAGTATAGATAGATTTGTATGGTACGCTTAGATTTGGTGATTTCTATATTGTGTTGAGCTAGCTTGTATTTATATGTTTTGAAATGAAATCTATGTGTATTAGTTAGAAACCACTGTTTTTAATAAGTTAATAAATAAAAAATTAAAACTAACTAAGTTTATGATATTTACGGTTCGTTATGCATACCTAAAAAATTTTAATATTAAATTACAGTCTTACATGATATTATAAAAAATTCTTATGTTTATTATACAAACTCTTTTTTTCTTACATATCTTATATCATATTCTCTTGTCTTTATTTTTTCCCAATGTATTAAAATACATTATATACGATATAATTATTAAAGTTTAAAAAAATTGAGATTTCAAAGTTTATTACACATTCATATGGATGTCACGCAATCCAATCCCAATCAATGCTTTAAAAACTAAGAACCCTCCTTAGAAATAGCATCAAGATCTCATCCACTCCATCACACAACAAAATTCCCACCCATATCTCACAAATCCCCATGTGAATGAATACAATTTGCCAAATTATGCAACAGAAAATGGAGTCCTCTGAATTTCATGGCTTCATTGAACAATCAAAACTTTTAAACATCCATTTTTTAATGAATTTGATCGGATGTAGTTAAATGTACACCTTTCTTTTTAATTTTGTTAATCACATAAATCTTCAAAATTAGTTTATATTTAATAATTTAAAAATCACGCTAATGTTAACTATAGAAATTGTGAAGTTGGTTTTGCATTATCAAATAGGTTTCATACAATTATACCCCTCTCTAATTTATAAAGGGACAAATAAAGCCCTAATTTTTGTCACATCTCCTCCCCCAAACCGAAATCAATTTTACAGGCATTGACCCTTGATTACACTTCCTTTTGACTTCAACAGTCTGTAATTAGTCCACACTAAACTCCATTAACATTCATCCATTTCAAGATCCTTTAAACCCAATTCTTTCATTCTCTCTCATCCATTTTTTTTTTCAATCAATCTCAGAAGTCAGAACCTGTAGAACCGAGATAACCCACAAAAGTAAACAATCAATCGCTCCAAGAAACCAGAAGATTCCCCCATAGAAACAAACAAGAAAAATAAAGTGGGAGGAAGAGCACTATCAACTCAAAGAACCCTTTCTTTGTTCTTCTTTTATCTTCTTTTTCATCAATTCGTAGCACCACCACCAATTTTCTTGAAAAAGGTTGTGCCTTTCTTCATCCCCTTGAAGAAATACTGGATGCTGGCTGCTTCAACCCTACCCACATTCCCCAAGAAAATTAGGCAAGAATAAGATTTTTCCTGATTGATTATGAAGTTATCTTCATCTCATATGGATAATATCCCATCAACACCTGGGAAATTTAAGATGGAAAAATCCCCATACATTCATAGATTCAGATGGCATTATTCATCTCTAGCAAAACTCACATTTTGGAGCTTTGTTTTCTTGGGACTAATCGTTGTTTTCTTCTTCAAATCACCACCCACATCCCCACCAAACTCAATGCCATCATCAGATCTCTCTCGCAGATCTTTAAAAACCACTTCTTGGGGTGGACCCGCTTGGGAAAAACGGGTCAAATCATCTTCCCGGATCCGTTCTCAGAATGGGTTATCAGTCTTGGTAACCGGAGCAGCAGGGTTCGTGGGAACCCACGTCAGCGCCGCCTTGAAACGCCGTGGAGACGGTGTCTTGGGTATTGATAATTTTAACAACTACTACGATCCATCGTTAAAAAGGGCTCGCCAAGCGTTACTTGAAAGAAGTGGGATTTACATAGTGGAAGGTGACATAAACGACGCCGCATTGCTCAAGAAGCTCTTTGAGGTAGTCCCTTTTACTCATGTAATGCATTTAGCTGCTCAGGCTGGTGTTAGATATGCAATGGAAAACCCTAATTCGTATGTTCATAGTAACATTGCTGGATTTGTTAATCTTCTTGAAATCTGTAAAAATGCCAATCCACAGCCAGCAATTGTTTGGGCGTCATCTAGTTCTGTCTATGGATTAAATAGTAAAGTACCCTTTTCCGAGAAAGATCGAACCGATCAACCCGCGAGTCTATATGCCGCCACTAAAAAGGCTGGTGAGGAGATTGCCCACACTTACAACCACATATACGGTTTATCTTTAACTGGTTTAAGGTTCTTTACTGTTTATGGACCATGGGGAAGGCCAGATATGGCTTATTTCTTTTTCACAAGAGACATCCTGAAAGGGAAATCAATTCCCATTTTTGAAGCTGCAAATCATGGAACGGTGGCTCGTGATTTTACGTATATTGACGATATTGTAAAGGGTTGTTTAGGTGCTTTGGATACTGCTGAAAAGAGTACAGGAAGTGGAGGGAAGAAGAAAGGGCCTGCACAATTGAGGATTTTCAATTTGGGGAATACTTCACCGGTTCCCGTATCAGATCTTGTAAGTATTTTGGAGCGGTTGTTGAAAGTGAAGGCGAAGAGGATGGTAATGAAGTTGCCTAGGAATGGTGATGTTCAGTTTACGCATGCGAATATTAGTTTTGCTCATAGGGAGTTTGGTTATAAGCCAACAACAGATCTTCAAACAGGATTGAAGAAATTTGTGAGGTGGTATGTTGGTTACTATGGTTTGGGGAAGAAGAGCGATCATTGATATTTGACACGATGACACGTGGATGGAATTTTCTCAAGATTTGAGTTCAAGCCTGCGAGGTTTCATGGGGTAAGATTGTTCTCAAATTATTGTTAATTTAGTGTTCACATGATCTATGTTTTTTACATATCATAATGATGATAAGGAGGCCTGAAAAAAAAAAAAAGAAATACCACGATGAAGAATCGATTTTTGTGATTTGTACCAAAAGAAATTAAGGATATGTGTTTTCTTTACTTGTGGGAATGTAATTGTTGTAGCTTCATTATTGTAGAATTCATGACTGAGAGAACAAATTTGCTTTTATTTGGTGGGAGTTGTATCATTTTATGGAATTCAAATAAATAGAACACTATAGTTTGAATGTTATTTGTTCTTTTTTATGCAAATTTGTATTCAGATAAATACAACACAATTGTTGACCTTTTTCATATAATGAATGTTATTGGTTTCTTGAATCAAGTTTGACTTGTTTTTTTGTTCTGCTGAAATCATCATTTGACTGAACTTTTGTGCACCCTATGCTCTTAAATTAGACATTCAATTCGAATTGAACACAACAGTTTTGGATGTTATGAGTTTGACTCTTTTTTGGGGTCAAATTCATCATTTGCATTGTGTATCTTGATGCACGTCTCTTTCCTGTTTTTGCATTTTGGATCTATATCTTCTTAAGTTTGACTACAAATGAATAGAACAGAATGGGGATTAAGCCTATTAGACAAGGGGTTCATTTATATGTACACAATTTTTTATTTACCGGTACTAGATTATGTCTAGATAAAAGGTTATAAATTTTGATCTCCTAATCGTATTGGTCCACTAGTACAATAACTCAGCAGAAGTCAAATGATGAGCTCAACTTTTTGCAATGCTTAAAACTAGGAATTGCGTTTGCTTAATAACTTAGTATCTATTCTAGGCGGCTGATTAATGGCCTTAAGTCCCTAACTAAAAAAAGTGGTGTGATTTGGGAAGATGCTTATTGTTTGGGTGACTAATCCAAAGCAACAAAATTTACAACCCTGGTTTTGGCTGTTAACAGGTTTCTTGATTCAGTTTTGATTTCTCCGATTTCATAAAATTATTGTTGCCTTATAAATCTTGATGATGCATCGTAATTATCGTGCGCGTTGTGAATTTATTTCTAATTACAAATTGATCAGGGGAAAATTATACGAGTTTTTTGATTCAATAAGTTTGACATTTTTATTTTATTGGGATCATCATTTGACTTAAAAAACTTGATGATGCATGTACTTCTCTTGCATTTTCGATCTAGACTCTTTGCAAGTTCAACTTCCATGTGATTAGTTTACAGTAGGTTTTGAATGTTATGTTTAACTCTTTAGTTTTGTTTGATGATGCATGAAAATGTTGTATCCCTTGTTTGGAGCTATGCTCTTACTAGGTTTGACTTCAAACCTAATTATTTTGGATGTTATGAGTTTCTTGATTGAACTTGTTTGGCACTAAAGCAGTTACATGCATTTTTCTGAATTTGATAAGATGTTACCAGAATGTAAAATGTTGATATAGAATGTGAAATCAGAGCGATTAGTGTTGTGTGATTTAGTGATTGATTTGCATACAAAAGGCAGAAAGGCTAGCAAATGGCATGTTAAAGGTGAAAGTGTGTGTAAGGTGAATTGAGGTTCACAAGGGTACTAATGGTTTTTAGGTTCGTTTTAGATTTATGTTATTTTCATCTAATTATTTGACACGTAACTTATTGAGGTCTTAAGCCATGTTTGTTTACCTTTTAATGGAATCATTAAAAGGTGATTTTACCTTTGAATGACTTCTTAATGATTCTATTAGTAAGTAAACAAACAACTCCTTAGTATGATGCTCAGTGAGACATATAATGACCTAGTATATGACATAAAAAACCAGCATCGCCGTTTTAGATAATGTAAAGCCTTTTCTTTTACAAAATTAATTCCAACTAAATTTTGTTGTTTGTGTGCATTTTAAGGATGGAACATAGATCTTGACGGTAGTCATAGATCTCAACAACAGACCTTGTTCGAGGCAATGTATCCTCTCCTTGTGTTTCCACTAGATTATGATATTTGTCTTCAAGGAATTGGAAGTTTCCCATTTCAAGTAAATCAATAGATACCTTAAAATGAAATGGTCTCTCTCTCAGTTTTCTTTTTTTTTTTTTTTGTTTCGTAAAGTGGGATCCCGCGCTAGTTTTTATTAATCATTGCATACTTGTCAGAGAAGTGTATGATTAGCAAAACAAGTGAGTGTATGTATTTAAATTGTCAAAGTTAATGCCATAACGACCAACTTTTACAAATAATTATTAACTACATATATATATATATATATATATATATATATAGAGGGAGGTTCAATGGAAAACCACCATGCACCGGAAAACTTGTGAAAACCGCACTGCACCACCACAAATGCATCAAATTCCCCGCGTGATGCATCAAAATCCCGCGTGATGCATCAAATTTCCCGCGTGATGCATCAAAATCTCGCGTGATGCATCACCTTATTTACGATCATGCCATCGCGTTTTTCATGAAATGCACCAAATCGGACGGTAGGCGTAGGTTTTCATGGTTTTCAGTTGGTTTTCCATTGAACCCACCCCTATATATATATATATATATAATCAGGTTCATCAGCGTACCTATGAGATTCCAGCGTATCCTAATGTGAATGATCATTCACATATTTTTTTTTCGAATAGACATGTATAAGACAACATTATAAGTTTTTTTTTTTCAAAATGAGAAACATCATAAATATAGTGAATGATAAAAAAAAATCATGTGAATGGTATGAATGATCATTCACTTGGATGACCATTCACATAATTTTTAAGGACACAGAAAGTGTGAATGTATGTGAAATTCATATATCATACGTATAACATTAATTTAAACAATGTTATGAGAGAAAAACTTTTAAAAAAAGATTTTTAATGTTTCGGGTGCACTTTTTTTCTAGAGGTAACTTTTTGAACATGACTCTATATATATAAAATATGGTTCGAGAGAGTACCACTGTACCACTCCTTATGCAGCGCACCAGAAGGTATCACCTTTAAAAAAACTTTTTTTAATTTTTTTCGTAAAAATGTTTTAATTAACATTATGAAGATCATATGTAAATTTCACATGCATTCACATCTCATAGCACCTAAAAAGTGATGTGAATGTACACTTACATAAATTTGCATACATGTGAACGTGCATATATGTGATGCGTGATTTCATGCACTTAGAGTGTTCGATTTTTCGTAAAATTGATATATCATCTGTGTAATGTTAATTAAAACATGTTTATGAAAAAAATTCAAAAAAAAATATTTTACGAATGCTACCTTCGGGTACGCTGTGTAATATATATATATATATATATATATATATATATATATATATATATATATATATATATATATATATATGGGTGGGTTCAATGGAGAACCTATATGCATCGAAGAACCTTGGAGAACCACAATGTATCCGCAAGAAAATCGTAATGCATCACACAGGAAGTCGATGCATAACGCGGGAATTTGATTCATCACTTGGAAATAATGATGGATCACGCGGGATTTTGATGCATTTGTGGTGGTGCATGGAGGTTCTTCAATGTTCTTCGATGCATGAAGGTTCTCCATTGAACCTACCTATATATATAAACAGCCTACTTTCATATTATTATATAGTTGTAACACCTTTTATATCTTACCATTTACAAGAACAAATTTTCACATTTGGTCACTTGTTGCAATTCATAAACATCATTGTAACGTTTAGAACAAATGCATAAATCAACCTATTTTCATATGTTCTTTGATGTTTATAGCGGCAACAATTTTTTTCAAGTTTTAAATCACATGGAGGAGTTTTTGTAAAATACATCGATATTGATGGTATATATATATATATATATATATATATATATATATATATATATATATATATATATATATATATATATATATATATATATATATATATATATATATATATATATATATATATATATATATGAACGTAACTAAAAGGAGTGGTTAGTTTTCTTATGTTTCTAATCCTAAATTTATTTTATCATTCGATAATCCATAGTTTTAAGATAGATTAACGTATACCCATCAAGACTTGCAATTTTTTGGAACTAACACTATGTTTGGTACAGATAATTAAACATAGGGAATTGGAAATAAGAGGATTTCCCATGTTGACGAACATGGGAAATCCTCTTATTTCCAATTCTCTATGCTTAATTCTCTGTACCAAACACACCCTAATGTCAATTTTAGTTCAAGACACAACTTTTGACATAGATTCCAGTTCTTGATATATGGCATATATGTGCACCTCCACCTATAAGTCCGTCAAGAGCAAATGTCACACTCTACAATTCATACATTTTGCCACATCAACATCACGTCATCACGTCACTCTTCATTCTCATCACAGTCCACACATAAACAATGGTACCACTGTTCCATTTTTTTTAATAGTTTATAAATATAGAGGGAGAGCAAGAGAGTGGTAAGGGTTGTGGTGGTTGGCATGGTAGGAAGACAGGAGAGAGGGTGCAGTGGGGCACGGTATAGTGTGGTCGGCATGGTTTGGTGGAACTGCAAAGTGGTGAAATGGCTTTCATGGTACCACTCCTCATCGTCTAATCGTTACTAAATAAGTGTAAGAAGTTAAGAACTTTGTTCAAACACATTAAAAATGACTCATAGATCAAAAGACCAGTAAAATGTTCAGGAACAATTACTAACCCTAAAAGACCAGTGAGGCAACTATCGAACTAAAACAGTAGAAAGTGAAATCAACAGGCTAAAAATTTTAATTTTAAAAAACCTAAAGTGTCCAATGCTCTAATGTGATTTTTTGATTCACGGTCAAAACCCAACATTGACAATGAAAAGCTACAAACTCAGAACCCATAGCAATTTGTTTTAGTTTATGATTTTATGTAGACATCAGATGATTTTAGGTTTTGAACAAGGTTCTTACGCTTTTCAACAGCCGTTAGAAAACCCAATTTGCTTTCATTGATGACTTAAGGTTTTTCTTTGATAAAATCATTAACTTTAAATTTTCATGAAATCAAGAAAAGACCGATATAGGCATGATACCAGCATCTCAAATAGCTAAGAAACATTAACAGAAGACGATAAGGGCAAGAACTGAAAGTAGATTCTTAGCATAGCAACCAACACAATCCTTTTCATGCCAAAGACCCTAGTTATCTCATAAATTTAAGCGCAATGTTCCGACTAAAAAATCACCAAAAAAAACTCAAAATTCAACTCCAGCTTCTGCAAGAAGAGCACTTGTCTAAGCCACAAGGGTGCTAGCTGTGGTCGACTCACTGCAACAACCAAAGGAAAAAAAAAACTATTAGTACCGTGGAAAAGCATATTAGATCAATTAAATAACTTGCTCAAATCTCAATGGGTGAAGAAAAGCCACAAGCCCACAATCAAACCGACCTTAAACAGTGGTTAATAAAGTAAATTACAAGATATTTTAAACAACTTCATTGTCTAAACACCTCTAGGACACTTCATGTAACTTTGCAGAAATGTTAAATTGTAGATTAGTATATTACATTTACCATAATAAAGTCCAATAATAAAATCAGTTTTAAATCCAAATGTGGTGATGCTCTCATCAAACAAGTGGAGAAACGTTTGTCTAGGAAGTCAAAAACAATGTGGCTAAAAGGCAATCTATGACACTCATATTGAAATTATTAAACTTCAATCATAAAACCAATCTTAATAATGCATACAAGGTTGCTAGTCATTCTACAACTTTCTAATATAGAAAACATATATAAAAAGGAATGTAAGATGGGTACGAAAGATATTTAAGAAAGGGAATGAAACATACTATTTCCAGACAGGTGGGAGCTTCTTGGTCTTCTTGTAGTAGCGGGCAAGTCGGTGGATCCTGCTCTCAACAAGAATCAACCTGAATTTTGAATCCTTGTCCTTCCTGTTCCTCTCCAAGTGCTTTCTGATAGCAACTGCCTTCTTGATTAGGTGGTATAAATCCTCTGGGATTTCAGGAGCAAGTCCTGTACAATTGAAAAACAATGCAAATAAGTAAATTGATTCCACAGAAATTTATAACATTAATAACAGAATCAGAATAGAAGATCCTACCATGTGCCTTGAGAATTCTAAGGATCTTGCTCCCAGTTACACTATTCACCTGAGCAATACCATGAGAGTCACGAAGAATAACACCAATCTGGGATGGTGTGAGACCCTTCTTGGCAAACTTACAGATACTGTCCTGAACCTGAAGGATTAATAAGCAAAAAAAAACATTCATATTTAAAAACATACAGAAACTGTCAATATTTCTAAGAGTAAGCTCTAGACTATATATCCCAAGAACAGAACAATCAATTAGGGCAGCACTAAAAAGGAATGTGATGGAGCGAGCTCAAGAGACAAGAACATACACAAACAATTGCAGGTAAAACCAGCAGAAAACATCCTCAGAATTGATTTCATATATAACCATAAAAGATAAAATACTGTTGTAATTTACACTGATTATTTCACCAAACTTCAGCACAATTGATAAGATAACAAATTATCAACATGCTTTAAAAGTATGTTAACAAGCCATAATAACATAGATAAACATGCAACTATAAACCTTACTTCAAAAATCCAGACAATGCATTCGTCATAGTCCATACAGATCACAAAGCTTAACAACACAATCAGAATTACTTTTATGGGCATTTTATTTTATCTTGTATAAAAAAAATTCAATTTTGTTCATGATACAGCTTACAGACTTGTATCTCCAATAGACCAATACTAAAATGAAAGCAATGCAAAATTGTAAATATAAAGGGGTTTAATAAAGCAAATTCTCAGTATTCCCGATGTAGCATCCAGCAGCATACTGTGTTTTTTACGTTTTCCTGATAAAAAAAATATCTCAACGTATAGACCTTAAACATCACAACAACATGGAATGGGACTAAACGAGTATCATCCACGTTGGCAAGCAAAATAGCAAATAAATAATATATTGATAAATAAGATACAAATCATACATCCTGAGCAGAGATCTTTAGCCAGCTTGGAGGAGTCCTCTTGTACGGCTTAGCTGATGCTGAAATACCCTTTCTGTTCACCAGACAAAAAATCAAGCTAATAAACAAGCATTCAAGGTTTCACCACATCCATATGATTTAAATCTAAGCCATTCAAACCTATCTCTATATAGTTACATGCTTGGATCATATCAGTGTAATTAAAAGTACACATTAAATTCTAGTCTCTACATATCGACCTAATTGCTATTTGCCAATCAAAATTAGAAACGAGCTTCATAATGTTCAAATATTTCCACTAACCATAAATCGAACACTAAAGAATAATGCGTTTAGAAGTGTTTGGGTGAGAAAACAGTATCATATGCGTTTGCAGGAGCAAATCAATTCACGTCAATAACTATCACCTACGCAAATCAATCAGTGCGTTTGAATGCATCAGATCAGAGAGCAGAAGGCGTACCCTTTGCTGTGCATACGACCCATGGTGACGGAGTTCTGGTGGTCGACGCTACGTGCTGCCGCGTTGCTTTTGGCTGAGTTCAAAGCCGAAGATGCAAATGTGGGCGGACGAGAGAGAGGATTAGGGATCGCTTGAATTTATATTATGGTTTATTAGGGGAAGTCCGGTTTTGACATGAGTTGGGCTTCTTTTTCTTTTACCCTTGATGGGCTGGGCTCCATACGCCACTTGACCAATCACCCCAATAAAATGGGTCAGCATTTTCACAAAGCCCAAGGAATGACGCTGGTTTAGCCATCCCTTTTTGTTACCCGCGTGCTCAGACTACTCACTCCGTTGCCTCTCGCCATCGCCCTTCTCCCTCCGGTGACTTCACATCGCTGCTCGCCTTCCTCCACCGATCTCCAACCGCTCCAATCATCTTGCCTCCATACACAGCAGTTGCAAATGAAAACTACTATATAGTCTAAAACTCTAAATGAGTAAATGCTAGTTAAATTAACCTTTTTAAAGTAAAAAAAAAAGGTAATCATTTTAAAGTAAAAAACTAATCCAAAAAAATTGGTTTAAATCCAAAACCGAACCCATAAAAACCAATAACCAATAACATATGTGTTCAACTCGAAAAACCAATCCCGAATGAAAGTGAAACCAGGTTCCTAAAACCCAAATACTGAAAGGAAAAAAAATAGTTCGGTTTGGATTAGGCTCAGAAACCGATTCATGTTCACCCCTAACTTCTTCCACTGAAAACATGTCCATAAAACTCTCTCAACTAAATAACATTTTCGTAAAAATCTCAATACAAAAATGGTCTCCGTAAAAATCTTTTAACTTAATATCTTATAAAAGAACTCATAAAAATCTCAAAAAAAGAAACGTAATTCATAAAAAATTTCAGGTTAGTATTATTTTATAAAAACATCGAGTCCAATACTCTAAGCATGTAACTTTAATAATATAATTAAATTATTAAAATCCTTATATTTTAAGGGAAGAAAATATAATAAGTCAACAAACTTATTATATATATATATTGCCGACGGAGCAGAGAGAAATCTGCTCACGTGGCATTCAATAATGGGTAGAAATTCCTATATTTAATGCTGATTTGGCAACATATCATTGGCTATAATTCAGATTTTAATGCCTAAATCACTGCTATAAATAAGGTTGGATCACAACAGAAATTTAAACTGCATTTGAAAAAGGGATAACATCTATTAAAGAGGTTGTAAAAATACTGCATAACAAATTGCAGAATAATAGGGGATAAAAAAATTTAGGCAATAAAGGTGACAACAATGAATATAGACATTAGAACCGCAAAAAAATCAAAAAAAATCAAGATAATATGTGCTGAAAAACTGCATCTTGATACATTCAAAATAGGAGTTGTTGGATATAACAAACAATCAGAAATATGGGATATTACATCCCGTTTTATTAATATTTGCAGCTGAAATTCTGGATAATATCAAAGCTATAAAAAACGTATCAGACCTGGAAAAAGGATATATATCATCGTCAGTTAAATAACTAACTGTGAGATAATATATGAAATAAAATGTGGCTACTTATATAACAAAAAATCAGGAAAATAAGGGATATTGAATCCTGTTTGGTTAATATTTTCAACTATATATACATGGACTATTCATTTTTAACATAAGCTATATTCAAAATATTAGTGAAAACTGCATCACAAGATTGAAAAAATTTTGTACCATTATGAAGATGAATGTCAGGTCCAACCAGATGAAGTGTCTGCAGAAAGGAAAAAAGGTTAGTAATAATACTAATACAAACTACGAGATGAAAGACACTCCATATTTTACACACACACACGCACCCCAATATGCAAGGTAAACTTCCGTGATCATTAGATCTCACAGTCAAAATATTCTTATTTATTTGTTTCAATTGAGTTAACTAATATCAACCTATTTTTTCATACAAATGAGAGTTTTTAGCTGTTTAGGAGGAAAAAGACAATAAGTATCATAACATTAAGCATAATGTCAACCACGTAAATAAAAACAAGTAGAAAAAAATCAAAGTATACAGATTTTTAATTCTGTTAAGTTCTAGAAGTTAAAATAAACATGTTTTGAACATAGATAGTACTACTTTAAAATTGTAAAAAAGAAAAAGGCTGATATGCATTTATGTTATAATCTTCACGGATTGCCCTTTCTCTATCAATTTTATAATATACAAGACAATTCAAATCCTCGCAAAAAGTTCAACATACTCAAACAATCACACATTGTCGATATCTGAGAATGTTAAAATAACATCAACCAATATAATAGAAACAGATAGTAAAATCCTTACTGCATCAAAATGAATTGCAAAAAATACAATTTCAATATCAAGAGGGTTTGTTTACCATGTGTTTGTCCAATACGAGAAGCATTAGTGAGTGTCACTAAACTTTGAACCACAAATACAAACCTAAATCATAAAAAGGAACAAAAAAAATTGAGTTTAGTCAAAACTATGATTTTAAAGTAACTTGCTTTTAGTTACAAACGGAGGGAAACTTGAATACCTCTCGACATGCATCGGAGGGCCAGCTGATCACCAACCGACGGCCAAACAAGGGGAGAACGGCGAAGCGGGGGGAGAATGGCGGAGCAGGGGGAGAAAAGGAAAACGATGGGGCTAGGGTTTCTAAAAGGGGAGTGCGTGAAGAAGGAAACCAAGGGCAACACTGATCTCATGTAATGGGATACCTATGTGTATTTTTGTGTAATAAACTTTCATGGTTTTAAAAGAATTATAATATATTACATTTTATATTTATTTATTATTTAATTAGATAATTAATATAAGAATAATTTACAAAAATGGTCTACATGGTTTATTTAAAATTTCAAAAATGATCTGGAATTATGTTAACACCTTCGTCTCGCTTGGATTTATTCTTATAATTATTATGAGCATATTTATATAATTATATTTTGGGTTTATTATGAGAAAAATTGGTCTAGCAATAATTTTTTAAGTTTTGCTAAGAATGATAAAAAAAGTTAATGTTATTAATGATAAAGAATAAATAATGTTGTTATAAATGCTGAAAATACATAAAGTTGTTTATGTTTTTAGCAATTGGCCCTAATCAATATTCACGATTAAAATAAATAATTTTTTATTCATGAACAATGTATAGTTCTCTTAAAAATATTTTTTTGTGTTATTATTTATTTAAAAATATTAATTTCGTCACACATCACTCGAGCAACACACGGGCAAGTTGGTTTATGGGTAATTTTTACGCACGGGTATTCAACTAGCAACAATTTTTTTAAGTTTTGCTATGAATGATAAAAAAATATAAAAGTTGATGTTATTAATGATAAAAAATAATGTTGCTGTAAATGCTAAAAATACATAAAGTTGTTTATGTTTTTAGCAATTGGTCCTTATTAATATTCAGGATTAAAATAAGTAATTTTTTCTTCATGAACAATGTATAGTTCACTTTGAAAAAAATTTGTGGTATTATTTATTTAAAAGGGAAAATGGCGTCAAATAGTTGTGTACTTTTGAGTTTGTACTCATTTATGTAGTGTACTTTTTTTGTGCACATTTGGTATCAAACTTTCAAAAATGTTTCAATTAGGTAGTTGGGTGACTTGGAAACCGGCAACAACCGGTCATCATGCCTACGTGGACTGTTTTTTCAAGAAAAATGGCATCAAATAGCTATGAACTTTTAAGTTTGTACACATTTATGTTGTGTACTTTATTTTGTGCACATTTAGTAGTCAAACTTTTAAAAGTGTTTCAATTAAGTAGTTAATTACGTTACCTAAAAATTGATACAAACCGATTATGATACTTATGTTGACATATTTTATGACATAGAAGAATGAGAGAATTTCATATATATCCTTCTAAACTTTAATTATTACGCATATATGCTTGCAAAATTTCTTATTACATTATATCCTTCTAGATCTTTAAATCTCACGTATATATCCAAATGACTATTATAAATTTATTTTATCATTTAAAAAAATTTTGAATACCTAAACTACCTTCTTAAATTCCCACAAAAATAAATTGGAAAAATAAAGAAATATCGTTTTCTAATTTAATTCAATAATAAATTAATTAAAAAATGATATTTAATATTTTTTAAATGATGTAATTAAATTTAAAATAGTCATTTGGATATATATGTAAGATTTAAAGGTTTAGAATGATATATATGTAATAAGAATGTTTGTAAGGATATATACGTAGTGTTGGAAGTTTACAAAGATATATATGAAATTCTCCTTAGAATTAATGACTCTTAAACACGATGTTTATCAAATTCAAAACATATCATTTCCATTTGATAGATATCATGTTTAGGAGTTGAAAATTAATGCTCTATTATATTGTTATAAAATGAAAGCATGTTTCATCAATTTGATACATATTCGGTTTATAAATCTTTTTATAGTTTTATAAAAAAAATAAATCATCTTAAGTTTTTTTAATTTAAAATTGTAAAAAATATGTCCACATAAGCAAAGTAATCGGTTGGTATCGATTTTTAGATAACCCAACTACTTAATTGAAACACTTTTAAAAGTTTGACTACTAAATGTGCACAAAAAAAAGTATACAACATAATTGTGTACAAACTTAAAAGTACATAGCTATTTGATGCCATTTTTCTTGAAAAACCCGTCCACGTAAGCATGGTGACCGGTTGGTGCCGGTTTCCAAGTCACCCAACTACCTAATTGAAACATTTTTGAAAGTTTAACTACCAAATGTGCACAAAAAAAAAGTACACTACATAAATGAGTACAAACTCAAAAGTACACAAGTATTTGACGCCATTTTCCCTATTTAAAAATATTAATTTCGTCATGCATCACTCGAGCAACGCATGGGCAAGTTGGTTTATGAGTAATTTTTGAATGGTTTGGGTTGGGTTGGCATGAAACATTTTTGTCCAAGTTTTTATGAATAATTAGTGAGTTCAAATACAATCAAAAAACTATTACTACAATAATATTTAATTTTTATTAGTCTGAATAAATTTTTATTATAAAATTATGTTAGACTATATTCGTAGTTATACTTTAAAACTACATGTTTGTGTATAATTTTATGGGAAAATGATGGGTTTTCATTTTATCATAAACTATTATTAACTTTTTTTCTGTATATTTAATACTGATAGAACAATCTTTTAACGCATAATTAGTCTTTCGATCAACTCACATGTATTAATGTATAGTTTTCTTAAATAAAATCCATTTTTATGTCATTACTTATTTAAAAATAATAATTTCGTCGCAAATCACCCGGGCAACGCACGGGTATTCAACTAGTTATGATATGAGGGGGGGATTTTGGTTTCGCTCAATCACATGCATTAGGAAAGTTTTTTTTCAAGACCATAGTCTTTGAAATTTTATTTTCCGAAACACTGTAGTTTTAAATTTATTTTGAAGAAGGTAATTCTCCAAATAATTAAAATTAAAAAACAAAATGACATTTAAAGTAATATTTAAAACATGAAAACACTCAACAAAATAACCAACTATTTTACATTAAAAATTATATTTCATCCATATGGTTTGCGATAAATA
Source organism: Centrapalus pauciflorus (assembly GCA_020465985.1). Classification (NCBI taxonomy): domain Eukaryota; kingdom Viridiplantae; phylum Streptophyta; class Magnoliopsida; order Asterales; family Asteraceae; genus Centrapalus; species Centrapalus pauciflorus. Next base: position 1,960,141 of record JAANYP010003023.1, read on the forward strand.
AATAATGGATTAAGTCTTTTAACTATAAAAATTACAATGACAGTCCTTATGGTTGAAGTTTCGTTACGGATTTTATTAAAAAATAATAATAATGTAATTATTTTCTATTATTTTTAAAATAAGATAAAATAAAAGATAAATATAATTCATTGTTTCTATATCTATAAAAATTAATAAAGATAAAAGATAAATACTATTATTTTTAAAAATAAATTAAATTATAAGATAAATATAATTCATTATTTCTAATATCTATAAAGATTAATAAATATATAAATAAATACAATATTTTATATTTTATATTTTTAAACATTAATAAATAGATAAGATTTAAATCAACATCCAAATTATATCTTATATATATTTATCTTTATTTATATCTAAACAAAAAATATATTATTTTTTATTTATAAAATTATTTAATATATATATATATATATATATATATATATATATATATATATAATAATAATAATAATAATAATAATAATAATAATAATAATAATAATAATAATAATAAATACAAATCATATGAATAATATTAAATATTTAAAAATAAAAATAACACAGTATTATTCATAACTCTTCATTTATTATCAAATATATTATATCGATTATATATATATTATATATATATATATATATATATATATATATATATATATATATATATATATATATATATATATATATATATATATATATATATATATATATATATATAAAGAGACAGAGTCAGGTTCAAAAAAATACATCTCGAAATCAAGTGCACCCGAAGGTACCAACCTTAAAAAAAATTTTAAATTTTTTTTCCTCATAATCATGTTTAAATTAATTTTATACGCATGATATATGAATTTCACATACATTCACACTTTCTGTATCCTTAAAATTTATATGAATGTTCAATGCATATTTATGTGAATGACCTCCATGTGAATGATCATTCACACCCACATGATTTTTTTTATCATTCACAAGATTTATGATGTTGTTCCTTTTGAAAAAAAAATCTTATAATGTTGTCTTATACATGTCTATTAAAAAAAATTATGTGAATGATCATTCACATTAGAGTACGCTGGAATCTCATAGGTACGCTAATGAACTTGATTATATATATATATATATATATATATATATATATATATATATATATAGAGAGAGAGAGAGAGAGAGAGAGAGAGAGAGATAAAAAAATTTATAAAAAAAGTAACTACCGGTCATCAATACTTAAAAAGTATTATTTTTTTTTGACATAAACAACCTTATAACATTTTCAGCATGGGTGGACCCAAATGCATATCGGGGGTGGCACATGTCACCGGTTCTTCTATCAATAAATTTGTTTCGTAATGTCATTTTTACGATTTTTTTTGGATTAACTACGTCATAAGGTAATTTATTGTCATCTTTATTTCATTTGGTGTAACAAATTAATTTTCTTTCTATTTAAGGTAACATACTCTTCAAATCAAATCAATCAAGGCAACCGTATCGGATTGAAATATTAAAATTACTGATGTGATAGTTTTTGTCCAGTCAGCAATTTTTTAATTTTTAAAACTGCCTAATTATTTTTTTAATTTGCTTAAAATAGTAATTTTTTTCATCATAAATCTCTTTTAAATTGCACAAAATAATGCACATATTATAAATACCAAACTGTCATTTTCTTAAAATAAAACAAAAAACTGTCATGTCAGAAATTTTTACCTTTTAATCTTACCTTGATTGAGTTGGTTTGAAGAGTGTGTTGCCTTAATTAGAAAAAAAAATTAGTATGTTACCCAAATTGGGAAAAAAGTTACAGTAGGTTACCTTTTGATGCAATTAATTTTTGTGTGTGGCCGATGATTTTTTGAATGTGCAACGTGTTTTTCTAATATTAAAATAATTTAATCAGAAAATGTTATAACATTCAATCAAATAAATAAACCCGTGTAATTATTTATAATTTTTTGTAACATATAATTAATTAATTAATAATATAAAACCTAAAAATAAATACTCAATAAGTCATTATTATTTTAAGTTTGGTTCCTTTTATGAAACCCAATACCATTACTCTTATTTAAACCCAAAAGTTATGAAATTTCAATTAATTTCATCGTTTGTTAACCCAACCCAACGAATCCTATTAATAAAATTATAAAATCAAATACATTGCTCATATTTGTGCCACCGACGACCGAAAATCCTGGGCCGGCCACTGATTTTCAGTAAACGTTTAAAAAGCTAAAACTTGTTTTATCACATAAACAACCAAATATGATTTGTCATATCGATAGTAACATATTTGTTATATTAATACATCACATAAATGGGTATAAAATTATTGTGTGTTGAATTTGGGGATGCTTGAGTTTGTATTTTTAAAGTGGATATGTGTGTTTATAAAGATATAATAAGTGCATGAATTAATACGTCGTTGAAAGCAAATTTTGATGTAGATTTTGCTTAATTACCTTTTTTATTTTCTTATTTTTATTAAAGTCAACCATCGTGTTTTTTCAAGTTACAACAGAGAAGTCAAAAACATTGCAGGTGACAAGTTGCCCATTAGATTATAGCCATTATATCGTCACACTTTATGCTAAAAGAGACTAATAAATAATATAAAGTGTTTTATTTCATGATTTTTTAATAAATTTAAAATACGTCGGTGTCACAACTTGTAACGTGCGATCCTAAACAACCTTATCCCGACAACACCCATCATCTCCTTTCTCCTGTCGTCTACTAGAATACTTGTTGTTACCCACTTTCCTCATTAAATCTAGTATGTTCATAGATGATTAACCAATGGTTGATCAAACATATCAGTTTTATGATTTTTTGAACCTAATCTTATATTGAAAAATCGTTTAACTAGTTAACGCTTTTCTAACTAACAAATATGTTTTAAATCAAAATATAATAATAATTAATTTTCAGAATACATTTAAAAATTTTAATATGGAAAAAATATAGATAAAATAACCAAGGATAACATATCGTAAAAAGTTTGGATATCTTCTAATCAATCAAATAAAACTGAATAACATGTTTTTAGGTCATGATAAAATTTAAAAATATGCTTTTATTTGTTTTGAGTTGAAAAATTCAGTTTATTCTAAATAATTGGAAAACTTTATGTTGCTGTTTGGTTAAATTTTAACATTGAGAAGTCTACAAAACTAGGTGGCGTTTGGTTCGTATGATAGAATTGGAATTTAAAATTTACCTTGTTTAGGGTTTTTGATAACTAATGTAAATGGTTAAATTTTATATAATTTCCATCAAATATTCTTGTTTATAGGGATTTTATATTTTTCCGACTCATGCATGAATTAAATTACAACCTATATATGAATTAGATTATGACCTACATCTTTAATGAATACTAAAAACCATCTTTTGCCTTCATCATTAACCACATTAATGACTAAAATTTAAATTCAAGTTCATTTGAATTTCATTCCGTGAACCAAACTTCATATTATTGTTTTTAAATGTTACTATTTTTTGGTTAACTATTTGTCATTAAAACGTAAATTATAATTTTAACAGCCTAGACCAGCCCTAGACAATATATTGTCCGCCTTGGCAAAGGTCGCATGGTTTTGTTTCTGAAAGGCAAGTCATAGGCCCCGACCAAAACGCGTCTTGGTGGATAGAGACAACCTCACCCTTGTATGGGCATATTAGTTTATCCACTTTACCGATGTGAGATGTTACAATAATTAAAATATTGAAATTGAAAAATTGAGATGAACAAGATTCGAACCCTAAATGTTCGGATATTGATTTAGTGTTGAATTTTAAACAATATTCAAACAAAACTTATTCAGATTTTGTCTAAAGCTTGTTCGAATTTTGATTTATGATTCGAAATTTGTTCATTTGAGTTGTGTCTAAATCTTGTTCGAATTTTGATTTACAGTTTTAATTCAAACACAACTCAAATGAACAATATTCAAACCTAAACGTATCAAAAGCTCTAAATCATAACACTTCCAAAAATTTTGAGATCACGGTTTGCACAAAATTGCGTATTGGATTAAAATGCTTGAAATTGGTCTTGTGATCCCAATCGACTAGAATTGTATTGTTCATTTTTTTAACAGATGCAAGCAATTATATATACTTCTCGCATTGGACAACTCTACGAGTGTCGGGATTATATCAATCAATAACAATCGTATTTGTTCATGGAAACCATTTGTGAAATGGATTTGCAAGTCGAACATTCAATCTTAGAGTTGCTCCATTTAAAAGTGATCGTTTAAAACAATGAAAACAAATATACAATGATCGGTTACAGCCCTAACAATATATGTAAACATTTGTTATATATTGTTAGTTGTATTTTTAAGTTATCTGTATAAACTCATTGTTTTTTTATAAAATTTTCAATTATCTCAGATGTTTGTATGTAATTACATATATTTATTTTTTTAACAAACAGTTTGGTAACATAATTATAAAAAAATATAAAAAAAAAAAATTTTACTACCAAGTATTTGGTAGCGTAAGTGTTAATTTAACATTCAAAAAGTATAAATTTGGAATTCGTATATATTTTTAATTGTATTTTTTAGGTTAGCGGTATAAATTCGTTATTTTTTTATAAAATTTTCAATTGTCTCATACATTTTTATGTAGTTACAAATATTTATTTTTTTTTAAAAAAAAATTTGGTAATGTATTCTATAAATAAGTAGAAAATGATATTTCACTGCCAAAGTATTAACAAAATATACAAAAAAGCAAAAATTTGGAATTTCAACGTAGTATATTAAAATAGAACTTTGTTACCAAAAAAATTTGGTATCATAATATACAAAAATGCAAATTCGTGATCAAAAGATTTTGGTAACAACATAATGTCAATATAAGTTAAATCATTAATGATTACATAATCATTATAATTAAAAAGGTTTTTGAAACAACTTTAAAGGAGTATGTAAAATTATTTATAATTACATAATTATTGTTATAGTTAAAAAATAATTGAAAGGGTATTATTTAATATGCCCAAAAACTATTGATGAAAAACAATAAAAAGTTTTTTTCCTAATGCCACTGGAGTGGGCGGGCATGGCATTGACTCGGTACCGAGCTTGGCATTCTTGGCACACCGCCTCCTCCCAATGGCATCAACATGCAAAACCTTAGCATCGATATTTGGATACCGAACACTTTTAATGACTTCATACACACACACACACACACACACACACACATATATATATATATATATATATATATATAATTATTTATATTTATACTCTTTATACATACATACAATAATAATATATAATTACTTCAAACAACCACTTCTCATTCTCTATATGTACGCACATAATTTTTAAAATCTCACAACTCAAACACATTTTTACTCGTGACATGAGAATTTATTTCAAAGACATTAGTCATTTGACCGGAAAACAACTCGAAGTTGCGTTGAAACAAAAGAAAGAAATTGAAAAAAATGGGGATTGTCTGTTTTTATTTTTAAGTACTTTTTTTTGTTAAAAAAAACGTTATGTTTTTAGTTTGAATGTCTTTATTTTTAAGTTGAATGTTTTAATTTTTAATGTTATGTTTAATTTTAAAATTATTAATGTAATGTTATTTTATATTTCAATGTTTTTATTTTAAGTTTAAATTGAAAATAAAGAAAATGTTTGGCATCCACACCCTGAGATTGACATCAAAATGATAAAGAATGACAAAACTGACGTAGTGCTAACGTGACTTCAGTTTTGCTTGGCATACATGACATCCTATCCCTTTTGTCAAAGGATAGAGAGAAATGCATTTATAATCCCAATAAATACCAGCAATTTGTATAAAAGATGACATCAATAAATATAGGGTTTATTATGGAAAAAACCAATATGTTTTCACGTTTTTTGCGTTTTCGTCCCTCCATGTTATTTTTTTTCATAAAAAACCTCAAGTTATTCTTTTCTTATTGGTTTAGTGAAATTTTGGACATTAGACCCCGGTTGTAATTTGTGAACCGGGTTTTAAAAACTTGAAAAACCGGGTTCTAATGTCCAAATTTCACTAAACCAATAAGAAAAGATTAACTTGGGGTTTTTTTATGGAAAAAAATAACATGGAGGGACGAAAACGCAAAAAACGCGAAAACATGTTGGTTTTTTTCATAATAAACCCATAAATATATATAAAATTAATACAAAAACTTTGAAGTAAGATATTGTTAAATTTTGCAATTAAAAAAAAAAATCGATTTGAAGGTGGGGAAATTTATGGGAAGTTGAATTCATGGTGGTGGATGAGCAACAAGCACCAACTTTTTCTGTGTCCGACCTATTATGTAATTCTTTTGAATTCTAGTATTATTTAATTCGGATTATAGGTTGTGAAATTATATATAATGATGGAATTTGTTATTAATCGTTGGTTAGCCGTACTATTGTTGTTATTAATCCAATAACAGAGTACTTATAAATATTAGAGTATGTCCATGATCCTTTTAATATTTTCTGATTTTAGTTCATTCTAAATCTTAAAATTCCAATTTTAAGTGATTTTCATAATGTTTGATACATTTCATATATAATTAATTATAAATCTTAACTGAAAATAGACTGTGTGTCACATTTTAAACTTGTGAGATTAAAAGTTAAAACCTCTAAAAATAGGTTTGAAATTTAATGGAAGGACTTTCGTCTGTAGTCTGAAATTAAGTCTAAAATATTGTCTTTTGTATTAAATTAATATTTTATTCAATTAAATAATTAAAACTAATTTAATTAATTAAAATAATAAAATTACTGTAATATATAATTTATTTTAATTTAACTTTTTATAAATTAATTAAATATAATCTATGTTTAATATAAATTAATATTTTGTTTAACTAAATTTTTAATTCAATTCAATATAAGTTTAATTAATTTACACTTAAAAATTGTTATTCAGTTTTACATAGTTCCGATATTAAATTGTTTTAATAAATTATAAAATATAGTATTTAATTAAATTAAATTTAATAGTATTGAATTTTCAGACTTCAGATTCAGAGTTAAGGCCATAACTAAAAATTCTGACATCATTTCATATTTCAGACTCAGATTTAATGGTCACATCTTAAAATTCAAACCATTAGGTTGTGTTTATTAAACGAAAATTAATTATTTTTCAATTTCAGTTTTTAGTTTATAATTTTTAAGTAAAAAATAAGGGTTTTTATAAAAATGAAAACTTGATTAGACGATAAAGTTTAGTTTAAAAAAATGAGATAGATGATTATAAAGTAAGAAAAATAGGATATGTGATAGAAAGATAAAAGAGAAAAAAATTATTAAAAGTATAGAATAGATAATAGAAAAATAAAAGAGAAAGTATGAAAAGTACTATTTTATAAAAAATAAAATTTTAAAGAACTATTATTAAGTAAACAAGTTTTATTTTTTCTGTGACTTAAATAGGATGTATCGTAAATCAACAATGATATGATTGATTGAAAATATTAAATCGTTGATTAAAATTAATGAAACATCAAACATACAAAAAGATATATTATCATTCTACTTTATAGCCCTAAATACATACTACTATTATTATACTAAAATCAACTTTTTTCATATTGTAATTGCAATATTAAACAATAACCAAATGATACAGGGGCAGAGTTAGTATATTATATATATAATCCAATTTTTTTTACCCTTTTAGTTTTTGAAGTTCTACCCCAATATATTTGTTAGTTTTTATAAATTTTATACATATTAAAAAATTTGTTACAAAATCTAAAAAAATACACCACAACCTAATAGTTTGTTACCCATTTAACAAATAATTTAAATTACGTGTGTATTGAACCTTCATTTATCGGGTTAATTCAATCTTGAACACTTACATTTGGGCTTGAACTTGGAACATATTGTTAGTTTTATTATTACTTACTTGTTGGTATTTGTAAATTGTAAGAAATATTTTTTTGTTGTTTTAGTATTTTAAATATTTAGATTATTATTTGTTTAAAACTTTAAGTGTTTAACAATTAACGTTAAGTAACAATTATTTAATAGTTTTAGTTCATTACACAATATATGTCACTTTTTGAAAACAAATACAAAGATCCGAATTACCATCATGTTCACACATTTTACAAGAAATTGTGCAATTCAATTGGTGATGAATGATTGAGTGACTATTGCATTTGTATCATAGGAAAATAATTACTCAATGTTCCAGACGATTATATAATAACTAATTAACCCGTTTTCAAAAGACGAAACCTAGTAAGAGACATCCGTAGAATCTATATTTTAGTTTGTAATGATTTATGAGTTGTAGTATTTACGTATTTCTTTTATTATGTAATCATGATGAACCAACCGAACTTTTGAGATATTAAAAATTTTTATTGAACCACATACACTCGTACTGTATAACGTGATAAATTCAGACTTCTATAAAAAAATTCATGGATCTGCCACCATGTGTATATATGATAAGAGGCACACACATAATTCAAGCATCCACGTTTTATGATACTTATAATCAAGTGTGATTATGATATTTAATAAACAACAATAGCAAGTTGATTAACAAATTGTTATAACTTATAAGATAATTAAACTTTGATGCTTTTATTTTAAACATGATTAAAAAAAAAAAAAAAAAGGAATTTAGAAGATACATATGGCACCATAATAACAATTCTGAAATATCGTTGTCTTATGCCTTTTTAAACCCAATATCTAACATAATTTAATAAGCAAAAATTACATATTGCAAAAATCAATATCTTCAACTACCGCGCTTTGACAGATTTAAACTATTGTGTATTTTTAAATAAAAATTCATATAATATAAAACAAAATGGGAATTACCTAACATAAGGAATAATATATATTATAACAAATAATTTATTATGAAAAAAAAAACAAACACGTTTTCACGATTGTTGTGTTATCATCCACCTATGTTACTTTTTTAAAGAAATCATCAGGTTGAATAATTTTCCTGATTTTGTGTAATTTAGTTATTAGAATCTGATTATAATTGATAAACCGAGTTTTCTAAAAAATGAAATATCGAGTTCTATTAGTTCAAATTTACAAAACCATAAAAAAAAAATTTAACTTGAGAACTATTTTGTTAAAAAAATAATATGGATTGACGAAAACACAAAAATCGTGAAAAGAATCTAGGTTTTTTTCATAATTAACCCTATATAAACTAAAAGATATGAATAACTAATATAGTAATTAATTTAGTTATAAATATTTAAAAAGCGTAATAATTAAAAGTATAACTGGTTTTGATACTCCTGTGTGATTCTAGAAAATGTAGAAAACATATTTTTATTAAAAAAAAAAACTTACACCATTACATATGTCTCAATTGAGACTTGACCTTATCACCTTTTAATTGATGCAGCACCTTGATACATATTAATTTTGTTTCAGATCAAACTTTAAAAAATATATATCACCTTATAATGCAACTGTTTCATAAATATGACTAATTTAGTTGGATTAATTTTGATAATAAAATAATATACAATTTGTCATTATAATATTATTCAAAATATATGTTCAAATAAGATATTCAACATATTATAGAAAATAAACAATGTATTTTAATATCATAAAATATAACTTGATTTTAAACCTTATAAAAATACCAAATAAATGATATTAAGTTTTATTTATTTTGAACTTAAAACATATTGATTACATTACTATCAATTATCAGTACAAATAATAATATAAACATAATATTGTTAGTAATAGTAATATTCTTATTAAATAGTTTTATGAAATAAATGAATTTATAATAAATATAGATACAAATATTTTATATATAACTAAATGCAAATAAATTAATGATTTAAGGAATTATTTATTGTCTAATATTATAATTAAATAATTAATAAGAATATACATATACAATTATTATCACGTTAACGTATGTTTATTTAACCCTAAGTTGAATTATTTTTGTGATTAAACACTCAACAATTTTTCATTACACAAAAAATCTCCAACCGCCTCTTTAAATTTGTTTTTTTTTTAATATGACTTGCAACCGGGCCTTGAGGACATGTAAATATTTTAAAATAGAATTTTATGAAAAAAACCTCCAACTTATTTAATTTTTTAAGTTAAAACCCCAAATCATTTTTTATTGCACAAAAACTTCAACCGATTGCATCTGATGACATGGAAATTTATTAAAATTTTATTTATTAAACAAATAACCGGTTCTCCGATGAAACTTCCACCCTCTAGCGAATTTCACTGCTTTGGCTGATGATATTCAGAAGCTAAATGGATCCTAAATAAACAAAATTGAACGTAAATTTGAACCTAAAAAAAAAACTCGTTAACACAAAACAAAATTGACTCAATCGGCACAAATGAAGTTGAAACTCAAAATTAAGGGGAAAAAGACAATAGAACATACATACATAAAAAAAACAATATTGAACACAAAGAGGAAATAGAGTAATCGGAGTTGCCGGATGTTGAGGGGTAGAGAGGAGGTGATTGTGACCGTTGATTAGAGGTGGAAAAAAAATAGTTAAGGGTTTTAATCGAAAGTGACCAAATTCAGGGTTTTATGGAAAAAAATTCATTTTAAAAATTACACATGTAATGCCACGTATGTCGGGTTTGTCATGTGGACGCCACGTGTGTGACATGTAAGCATAGCAACATATTATATCATGTAACACTCTAATTTCATAAGATTTTACTAGTAGAAAGTTTTTTGTGCATTAGAATATGGTTATGGGTTTTAATCACAAAAATGGTTCAAATTTAAGCTTTTTTACGCAATTTTCCCAATAAAATAAAGATAACAATATCAATAAATTGAAAAATGACACAACACATGACACATTAATGTTATTATAGCTTATATTCAATTACCATAAATTGAAGTTAATAACAATGTCCAATAGTTGAGTTAATATTTTAAAGAGTTCACACTTTTACGTTTGCACACATTTATGTAATGTATTTTTTCTGTATACGTTTATGTAGTGTATTTTTAAAAGTGTTTCAATTAGGTATTTGAGAGACCAGATTACCGATAACATCAGGTCACTAAACTAGCTAATTAAGATATTTTTAAAAGTCTGACTACAAAATGTGCACAAAATATAAAGTACATTACATAAATGTGTAGTAAAATAAAGTTTGACTAAACATGATGACTTGTTGTACTGGTTATCAAGCCACCAATTATTTAATTAAAACATTTATAAAAGTACATCACATAAATGTGCACAAATAAAAATACACTATATAAATATGCACAAATTCAAAAATCAAAAGTATATAATTATTGGATATTTGGATGACACTATACTAGCAAACTAGTTTATGTCCCACATAAATACGTGTTTAAAATTTTATTTCTAATTTTATAATTTTTAATTGATAAAAATTGATATTTCACTTTATATATAACATAATTATATATTTTATTATAAATTAATATTTATATATTAAAAATTATTAGTGTATTTATCTTTTTAAAAATAATAATTGTATTTATATATTATTATATATAGACTAAAAAATAATAAAGTGTATTTACTATTTAAAAAAATAAATTGTATTTATCTTTTTTTTTTATAATAATAAGTTGTATTTATCTTTTATTTAAAAATAAAAGTTGTATTTATCTTTTGTGGTGTAACGTGGAAACGACACGTATGCATTTGATGTTCTATGTACCCATGTATTACGTGGATAAATTTTAATAAATAATTTATTATATAAAGTTTATGTAAATATAAAGTTAAAACATATAAATTTATTTTAAAAAAATACAATAATAGTATTGTATTTCATATTTGTCATAATTAATATTTAAAAGTAGTTACTTTTTGAACAATTTTAAGAGATATGTTGTTTTTAAATTTATATGTATTTATTTGATATAATTTAAAGTTTCAATTTTACATAAAACTTAATGTATATATATATATTTTATTACAATAAATAAAATGTTACAAATATGATTTTATTAATATTGTATTATCTTTACGTCTTACTTATATCTTATGTTGTTTGTGATCTTTATTTATGTTTAATATATATTTTAAAAAAATTATAACACATAATAGGTTTTTTAATTAGTTATAAATAAAGTGTATTTATCTTTTATAGATGTTATTTAATAATATTGTATTTTTTCATTTATAATAAAATCTTATTTATTTTAATATTTTATTTGAAGTTTATAAATAAATTATATAATTTAAGGCTTTTTTTAAGTTTAGATTTAAATTAGCTAAAAATTATCAAATGTCAAAAAGATAATGATGATAAATAACATAATTAGATGATGTAAAAAAGTGGATAAAATTAATTATTTATTAGTGTTTATAGATATTAGAAATAATAAATTGTATTTATCTTTTATTTTATTTTAAAAATTATAAATTGTATTTATCTTTTTAGGTGGAACGTGGTCACGCAATGTGGCGTTTTGCATTCTTCTTGCGTAACACACCCATAGAACACATGATCAAGCTTTTTTTGAAAGCTATTTCAGGTAGCTTATTGTAGAAGAGATTTTAAGAGCTATTAATTTTGGATTAAAAGTTCAAGTTTTTATCAACCAAACAGAGCTTTTGAGTTTTAGATTCCAAAATCAAAAGGTTTATTGCCAGACACTCTCGTAGTATTTACTATATTAGTTTAAATCTTGATATATCTTAATTAATACTTTAGTAACACACTAACATCAATCATGTAATTGGTCAGCATCCAGCAAATGGATAAACATAAGTTGTTAAAGACGTATTTATTGAAATATGTAACATGAATTTTTTTTTTCAAAAATATTTATATCACATTACATAGCCTTTAATTTTGACATGGCTATATATAGTACTATTTTATGTGATAATAAGTTATTGTGGGACCATGTAATTAAATTGTCAACGAAGGCTAAAAAATTAATAAATCACCAGAAGCTAGTATATATTTATATGCTCCTTTTTTGTATAAATTAAAAATGAACAAAACACAGCCACTTTGCTCATACTATTCTTAGTTTCATGCCCTTATCGTACAGAGAAGATGAAGTTGGTTTGGTCGCCGGAAATGGCTTTGAATGCTTACATAGATACGGTGAAAACCGTAAGAATCGTGTGTTTTATATATATGAATTGAAGGTTTTTCCATAGAATACTTATATTAATTTGTTTGTTTGTTAATTTGTTGTAGTGCAAAGATTTTCAAGAATCTGATGATGCGGAGATGATCTCCGGCATGGTGGGCGGGTGGAACCCTAGGCTGATTGTAGAAGCATGGTTGAGTGGTAGTGACATCACAACAAGCATCGGCTTAGAAATTGCGGCACGCCACCTAGGTGCACGTTATGTTTGTATCGTGCAAAACGAGCGTTGTAGATCAGAATATGTTTTAGCCATGAAGGATCATGGCTTGCGGCCACCAGAATTGATTGTCGGAGAAGCTAAGGAAGTCATGGCAAAACTATCGGAGGTTGAGTTCATGGTGGTTGATGGTCGGCGCAATGACTTGTGTGAGTTGTTCGGGCTAGCGAAATTGAGCCGTCGTGGTGCAGTCTTGTTGTGCCAAAATGCAATGCAAAAGTGCATGGTTGGGTTCCGATGGAGTTTGGTCATCAGCGAAAAGGAACGTGTGGTGAGATCGGTGATTATTCCGGTGGGACAAGGATTGAACATTGCATATGTACGTGCATATGGAAGAAAATCGTCATCTAAAAAAGATAGTCGTCGTTGGATTACAAGAATAGATCAGAAGACGGGTGAAGAACACATATATCGAGGATAATTAGGATTTAAGAATAATATTCATGATTAATTTTGCATTAAATAATACTAATCTTGTAGATGGTGAGTTTGATAAATTTTAGTTCTCGATATTGACTATGTCTATCGGGGATGATTAATGTTTTTTTTTTTAATCAATCATCCATCTAAAAGTTTTTTTTGAAGTCCATGAACCACACTGCAAGAAAATACACCTTTTGCTCGCGAAAACACCAAATGTTTTTTTGACATTTCCAGGATTTACAATCTGTAAATCCCAAATCATACAAATTCCTGTTGTATTTAAAAACTTAACAATAAAAATGCATCCAAATTCAATAACACTATAACATAACACATTGTAACACTTAACATAACAAGTTCAATTGTTTCAAACATAAGAAATAACACTTAGCAACCGAATCCTACTACTCCTCATCGTCGTCATCGTCGTCCTCATTCTCATTCTCATCCTCATCATCGTCAAATATTGGACCTAATTTTAGAGTGCCAGTGACGGACCCAGCCACGGAAAAGACCCGTTGAACAAACTTTCGTCGCGTTTACGGTTCGAAAATTAAAGTGATTACTTTGGTTAGGTCGGGTCACACATAAATATTTATAATTAAAAATTTAACATATAATATTAAAATAACAAATAGAATAATAGATAACACATAAGAATACAATTTATTATTGAATGTAAGTTATTAAGTTAAGAAGTTACATCTCATAGTTATTCTCTTTGACTTTTCATATTTTGAAATCGATCAATAAAAGCTTTATTTGTCACCATAGAAAATACTTCATGTTCAGCCGCACAAATCATAACATCATTAAAAATTTTATGCTTTTGATGGGTTAAGGAATTGGGCTTAAAAATTAATATTTATTGAGTTTGAAATTGAGTTAAAAATAATATTGGGTTGAACATGGATATTAAGTTAATGGGTAGTATTGGGTCTATTGAGTTTAATTTTTAGAAATATTATTGGATGTTGTTGATTTATTGAATTAATTACTTATTTAGTTATTTAGGTATCAATTTTTTTTTTTGAGGTATCAAATTTTTTTAATAAAGTTGCACGCATCAATTTTTTTTAATATTATAAGTTGCACACATAAAAATTCATCGGTTGCACATATGAAATTTCTAAAAATTTTCCACTACGAAACGAATTTATTTGGGAGAGGACCCGTTGCACGGACCAACCCTTCCCCCCTCATCCACCCACCCATTTCAAGTAAGTCTGCCCATGGCATGAACTTCTTCTTAATTATACACGTTAATTAAGATGATATTTGGATTTGCGTTTGAAAAAATGTTGCATCATTTTGAAAACTAATAATCAGATAATTGCTGTAACAAAAAGTGTTGCCGTGAATTTAGTGTTTGGTTTAACTTCTTTTGTTTACTATCACAATTATCAAATAAACAATTTTAAAGTGTTTGAATTTTACGTTTTAACTGTTAAATAACCAAATAATCTATATCTTATAATAAAAGAAAATGTTTTTGACACATGGCGCTCCCTTAGAGCTCCATTTTATTAATTTTCCCGCTTTTTTTCTTAAAATATAATAACTCTTATTTTGGTAACCATGTCATTTAATTAATTAAATTTAAATTAATAAGTAATCTTTATTATTCTACTTACCTAAAATAATTTAAAAATATCTTTTGTGTATATTTAACTTTTTCTAAATATCAAAAAACTAAAATTAAAAATACTGATAATAGAATAAATTTTTATGTATAATCCTTAAAATAAAATAAATAATTTTATAAGTTATAAAAAATAAAAAATTAATAAATTAATAATCTTTTTTTCACATTCGGTAAAAAAATTTCGAATCATTATCATTTTTAAAATCTTGAACAATGAAAAAATTAAAAATATAATATAAACATCTATATCTATATCTATTTATATATCTATATCTACGTCTTATAATAAAAGAAAATAGTTCTTGCCACATGACGCACCTTTAAAGCTTCAATTTATTGATTTTTTCTTTTTTTTTCAACTTTAAAATAACATTTATTTTGATAATACATGTCATTTAATTAATTAAATTAAAATTAATAAATAATCCTTATTATTATTTTTACATAAAATAATTCATAAATATCTTTGTAATACACTTTAACTTTTTCTTAAATATCAAGAAACTAAAAAAATACTGATAATAGAATAAATAATTTTGTAAGTTAGAATTTAAAATTTAAGAAAATAATAAATTTCTTTTCATACTTGAAAATAAAATAAATTATATTCAAACTTATAAAAGTATAAGGAATTATTATCGATTTGAAAACCTTGAACAATGACAAAAGTAAAAATATAATATAAACAATATATAAAAAGTAATTACTATTCATACATAATTAAAGTAAAGAATGAAAAATATTATTTGACAAATTTGACTTTAATACTTGAAAACATAAAATAATTAATAATATTCATTTATTATTATTATCTTTTTAAAAATCTAACCCATGTAATACATGAGTAATATACTAGTATCGCTTATAAACAAA
Source organism: Centrapalus pauciflorus (assembly GCA_020465985.1). Classification (NCBI taxonomy): domain Eukaryota; kingdom Viridiplantae; phylum Streptophyta; class Magnoliopsida; order Asterales; family Asteraceae; genus Centrapalus; species Centrapalus pauciflorus. The sequence continues at coordinate 1,976,469 of JAANYP010003023.1, forward strand.
TAAGCTATATTTTTAATTTAGGGTTTAGTATGACAAAATCAACATGTTTTCACGTTTTTTGCGTTTTTGTATCTCCATGTTATTTTTTCCACAAAAGTACTCAAGTTAATTTTTCCTTTTTGGTTTAGTGAAAATTGGACATTAGACCCCTGTTATAATTAGTGAACCGGGTTTTTAAAAACTGAAAAACCGGTATCTATTGTCCAAATTTCACTAAATCAAAAAGAAAAAATTAACTTGAGGACTTTTATGGAAAAAAATAACATGAAGAGACGAAAACGCAAAAAACATGAAAACATGTTGGTTTTTTCATGATATACCCTTTAATTTATGAAAAAATGTTGTAGAATTTAATTTTAAATTCAAAATAATCACTTATTAATGCATGCAATCCAAACATTTTAAACCAATTATTTACGTTATTATAATGTAATAATCTTAATCATCACGCACAATCAAACACCTTTAAGTTTCTAACCTTTTCGTTTTCTAGTCCCATTTCTACCATTATGAATTTTTGAATGCGCGCAGTTGAGATAGTTGGTTGTTAAAAAACAATATTCAATCAAGGCAATAATAAGCTATCGTTTTTTAGGAGATTATCCGGACTTTTCTTCTTTTTTATTTATTAAGTCTTTTGATTATATTTTTGTGGCATAAATCCTCAACCTGTAATACTCAATAAAATGATTCTTTTATCTTTAACAGATTGTAAATGGATAAAAATCCATATAAGTTAACCATAATAACATGTTACAAGTCATACGTGACATATATATTAAACTTAGACCCAATATATTTATCCTCCCAATATAATAAAATGTTTAACATGGATATCACGTAATACTTCTAACCAGTTATTTTGTTTAATAAAGATTTTTACCCGATTGAATGTCAAACACTTACTAAGAAAAACTATTTTAATGATTTTTGAGGGATTTATCCGGACAAAAAAAAAAGATTAAGTAACTTAATCGATAAAAAGATTATTACTTCTGGGTTTTATATAAGATATCATTTATTAGCAATTAACTCCATCAACAAATTGTTTTAAATAATTAAATTATGAATTTATAAAATTAAAAGATTAAATCCTAGAACTCTATTTAAATCTACAAGTTTTATAAAAACGAAGATTTAAATTGTTGATTTAAAAAAACTAAAAAGTAGATTTTAATTTAGGTTTCTAAGTTAAAAAAATCTAAAAGTTGTGTTTTCCTTTTTTGATAAAGCCGATTAACCAATTTTTTTTGTCTCAAATGATCTCAACCAACCAAAACTCATTAACATATTGTTTTTTTACACTTAAGCGTTGTATTCAGATAAAAATTCAACATGACATCTATGTTAAATAAAATAATCTGTTAGACGTCCCACATGACTATGTTGAACCTAGACACGACACCTAATACTCCAAATCCAATAAAATGTTTAACATAGATGTTACATATCAGTTATTTTGTTTAAGGTATATGTCATGTAAGACTGTTATCTAGTTGCAACTGATTAATGGATGATTTTATAATAAAAAATATATATATTTAATTATTTTAGGTGTTTGGGAATTTATGAAACAAAAAAATGAGTAAATTTTAATTGGAGAAAGAAGAAAACTTTAAAATTTATTATATAAAATTTCTCAAAATTCTTGATTTGTATAAAAATGTTAATACTTTAAAAAGTATATAAGATGGTTGGTTATATTGATATAATATAACAAGTAATATTAATTGTACATTTTGAAGGACCTAGTAGTCCATATTATTAATACGGTAATGGCAACTTGTACCTTTTCTTTTTTAGCTTTCATTTTTCTGGATAACAGTTTTGAAGTCAAAGTCGTCTGTTGTCTACCAAATGGAGTACGGATGCATGTATAATTAGCATACGAGTCGTTGACAAAGAGCATACAAATTGTCATTATCTTTATTTTTTATTTTTATAAAACAAACAAATATGTTTTCATTGCTTTTATGTTTTCGTCTATTCATGTTATTCATTTCTAAAAAAATCCTCAATTTAATTTTTTATTTTTGGTTCAGTGAAATTTGATATTAGAACCCGGGTTTTCAGTGTTTTAAAACTTGGGTTACCAATTATAACCGGATTCACAAAACCAAGAAAAAAAAATTTAACATGAGAACTTTTCTGTAAAAAAAATGGAAAAACGAAAACGTAAAAACCGTGAAAACATTAAAATGTTGTTTTTTTTTCCATAATAACACTTATTTTTATTTAGAAAACTACTTAATATTTGGTTTGATATATAAATTTAATAAAAATAATAATTAATAATTAACCAGTATAAAATACTCATAACAATATTAAATAAACCAAACCTTATCGCTAAGATTGTATTAATTTAATCTATAAATAATATTTTGAATACTAAAAACAAAAACAAAACCCTTTTCATCTTTTGTCCTATATGGTAAATGAATTGCACAATCTATGGCTAGATTTTGTGGTTAGTATACTGAGTAGCTTTTCGATATTTCTTCAACAAAAAAAAATTGTCACACGAGGGTTGACAATTGATACTTTCAAACAAGTTGTTCCAATATTTTTAATTCGATTGTAGTTCTATTGACAAACCAAATGAAAATTTTAACAATTAGAATGTAAAATTAAAAACTTAATCAATAAATCGATCACGATAGATTATTTTGATAATTTTGATAATAACAATAAATCGATTACGATAGATTATTTTGATAATAAATAATAGAAGTATGGGTTCATTTAATACATCGGTTATTTTGAAAGTTTTCTCAAAAGTATGAGGTCAATCCAATAGGATCGATCCTTTTTGAGGTCACATATGGATTTCCAACCATAACCATCGAAGGACAGCTTTTAGCACTAGTCAACTAGTTAGCACATTGGTTAGAACCGACCATCTAATAAGCAAATACAATAAGTGTACATCGGTTTTATTACTTAAAACAAATTGTTGTGTTTCATTTTCATCCTTCACTTGTTTATAATGAATTCAAACAATTTTTCGTTAAAACAAGTGTGCAACAACTTTTTTGGTTTAAATTTTGGGTTAAAACTATTTGTACAATTTCATCTATCATGACATTACATTGAGGGTTTTTTTAACAATGGCTAATGATCTCAAACCATTTTTGTCTAATTGTTTATGGGTTATACTATTTACATTATTCGATTGATCATACAACATTTGGTTGGCCCCCTAAAGTGTAGGTTATCCTTTAATTTTCTAGCATCAAGGACGAAGTCAAACATGGATCGAATTCAAATAAAATTAAGGTGCTTAAATATGATACTACAAGGGAATGAGCATTTGCTTGTAATCTGGAATAAGGAGCTAATTTTCTATTGCAAATCGTAATCATTTGTTCAGTTAACTATGGTAAAATATATCCGTGATGGTAGGTTGTGTAATGAATAAATTAGGTCATGTATAGGTTGAGCCCAATCACACAAACTCATTGATTTTTATTTGAGTTAATAACTAGCTTGTTAAAACAACCTGATCGGGACCTCTACCACTCTTGTAGATCACTGAACTTTTACAAAATTGTCATTGTGGTTTGTATCAAACTTTAAATTTGATCCTTGAACTTTCAATTTTGTAAAATCGGTCATTATTATCAAAGTTTACTTTAAAAATTAGTCCATTATCCATTAGCTTTAATTGAAATGCTCATTTTGCCCTTGTTTATATTTACACTTTTGACTCTTTTAATTACAAATTATTACCACATTTTTATTTTAATTAAAAAAAATAGAATATTAAATTAAACCAAAATAATAATGTAACAAATATCTAAATCTAAACGAATTAAATTCTAAGTTTATATATTTTCCTTAAAAAGATATAATGAATTCAAATATATTAACGTAATGAAATAAAATATGGATATATACAAAATACAAAAACATATAAATATTATAATAATGAAATCTAATATATATAAAATTTTAATAAATAAATTAAATACATAATAGAAACGTAAAATAAATTAATTAAATAGATTAAAAATATAACTTTGATAAAAAAATAAACACATCCTAAATAATAACAATAAATTAAGTAAATCATCATATTAATATTTAAAATCTAAAATAAAAAAACAAAATTAATGAAAAGAAATGGACCAAAATTGTTATTAATGAAAATGATATAATTGTCATTTAGGATAAAAAATGAGACAGAGGGACCATGTCTGCAAGTAAACAATGCAAATAAGAAACGTTTATTCAAAATTGAAACCACATTAGGGATGGCAACGGGCCGGTTTCGGGCCGGGGATCAGTCCCCCCGTCCCCATCCCCGTTTAAGAAACCGCATACCATCCCCGTTTGAAAAACCGCGGGGATTTATACGGGGATCCCCGTCGGGGACTCGGTTTTCACCATTTAATGTAAACGGTTAATTTCACCGCAAAAATCTCCATTTAATGAGAACGATTAAATCTTGTTACGGGGACAATTAAAAAATGCATAAATTAGGATTACAATGTTCGAAAGACAACACTACGAAATGTTCCAACCAACAATACGGTTACAAACCACAAAATAAAGTTTATGAAAAAAAAATAAATAAATAAATAAATAAATATATATATATATATATATATATATATATATATATATTTATAAAATAATCGGTTTTTTAAGCGGGCCTCTTAAACGGTTAATCGGGCCGGGTAATCGGTTATTTACCTAATACCGGCCCCGGCACCATCCCCGTTAAAATCCTAGTGGTTTTCCCCGAAACCGTCCCCGTCCCCGATTAGTGTCCCCGAACCCGACCCGTTTACGTCGGTTTTTGGTTTTCCCCGTCGGTTTCGGTTTTTTTTTGCCATCCCTAAACCACATGGACTGAATCCAAAATTTTATGCAAACCACAGGGACCGTTTTTGTAATTTACTCTAATAAAAAATATATAATGCATATCAACTTTGAATTAAAACATACAAATATTTAAAAAAAATTAAAAATACAGTAATAATTTGCTATTTGTTATAAGCTCATGAATATTATTTATCTACTTTTATACATAAATGTGAATAATAGCTACTTATTTAATTATTCTTTAAAATTTTTATTTTTTAAATATGTGTTTTTAATCAATATAACTTGAGATTTTAATTTTAAATATAACATAATGTTTATATATTTATTACAATAAATAAGATGTTATGAAATTTGTCATTATAAACTAAAAGTAATATGAAATTAGATTCCAATTATATTTTTAGCAAACCAACCATGCTTCAGATTCCAATTAATTTTGATTTCTGGCAGATTCTAATACCTTAATAGATTTCAATTTCTTCTGAAATGTAAGGCGAACCAAAGGCCGCCTAAGGTTCCTCAAGATAGACGAGAAATTGTTTTCTAGTTAAAATTACACGCATAAACATAAAAAGTAAAATAACAATCATTCATATAAAAAACAAAGATAATCCCTTATTCATAGTGAGTGCGGTGAAGGACTTTTGCTAGCCTAGTTCTGAAAATCTTCTTTCAACATTGCCCTTGTTGCTTAGCCTACCTCAACAAACATACCCCGGAACCAATTCATCTCATTGGACTTATTATTATCAAAATGATTTGAATGTTTCAAGGACTCAACATTAATTTTTTTAAGCATTGGGTTCTCTCATTAACTGATATAAATATCTATTAGTCCGTCATTTTCAAATTATTTTAATGAAACTTGTAAATAATAATCACCTAAAATATAAACCGAATAGACATGGTATAATCATATGCTAAGAATAACATGTTTTTAGTTTTGCAATGACATGCTTAATATAATATATATTTAATATTAAATAAATTACTTAAAACATCTCTTATTTATATGTATTTCTATATCATTTAACTCATTGAACTTTAAGATTCTGACGCAAATTAACTACTCAAAAATTAAAGTAACATTAGTCAGTGACAATTATCAACAATGATTTGAAATTACAATGACTTAGTTTTTAGGGTTTATGTAGTTTAACAACAATATGTTTTGTATCTGTCTCAACTGGATTATTAAATTTCTTCATATTGTTTAATTTATTATAATTTCAAAACTCATTCTAATCTCCTTATTTAGTAATAAATATAAATAAAATATCACTAATAGAGTAATAGTGTTACTTTATCACTAAAAAATGATTACCTTCTAAATTTCTATATTATCGAATAGCAGATTTTAAAAAATATAATGATCAAAACAAAATAAATACGGAGTAGTAGCTTTAATAGTATGCACTTAAATTTCCCGCGGATGATGACCACCAAATCCAATTTTACTAATTTCTGCTGTTTTGGGACCTTATAAACCCTAGCAAGGTCAGAGTTTAAAACAGAGGGAATAGGAATAAAGGTCTTCTCAAAACCCTAGCAATCCATTTCGCAGGCTTCAATCATGGCTTTCTGGGGTAATGTTTGATTAATTTCTTGATTTTTTTGGCGTTCTATGCTAATATTACTGTAATTACGTGCTTTGCACATATTTTAATCGTATACTTTTGCATACACCATATTATGTTTTTCCTTTGTCGAAATGTGAATTTGAGTTTTACAGAAACGAAATATCTGTGTTCGTATTTGTTTTTCTTCATATATTAAGTCGTACCAATAACTGTTCTGAGTGTTTCGATTATAATACATTAGGAATCGGAGTGAAACCTGGCAAGCCGTATACACATTCATCCAAAGACGGTAGAGGAAGATTGCGTATTTCCCAGGTAGACGCTTAATATTGCACAAGTTTTTGATGCCACTAAATCTCTTCGTAAAACTCCTGTTAAGGAAATCGCAAAGCCTAGGGTATCCCTGGATATGGCTGCAATACAAGTAGTTGTTAGTCTGGGACCACAGCTTGTAAATTGTAATTATTAGGTTGATGTTCTGGATGATCATTGTATAAAATCATTAATAAATTGGAACTCGAAAGTTGGATTGAATGTCAGATAGAACTGATGAATGTTGTGTGAATTTTATGTAATTTACTGTTTCGTGATGGTTTTTTGCATTTGCTGCTGCTTCTATTGTTTGAGGTTTAGGCGACATTGGCTAATGGATCTGCACCAAAGAAGAGTTTGGTGCAATGCAATGTAGGAGATAAGAGTCCTGTCCTTTTATGTGCACTGCTGCCTGATAAGACCGAGTCCTTACAACTGGATTTGGAATTTGAGGAAGCTGAAGATGTAATATTTTCTGTTATTGGCCCACGAGGTGTATACCTCACCGGGTATTTTGTTGGTCACAACCGACCATCAAATATGCAAGATGATACGTATCCTTTTGTTCAGTGAATGGATTATTTTGCCTCATTCTTCATTTCTTTGTCATAACTTTGTATCTTTTTCAAGCACCAGGCTGTAATAAATCTCAAGTTGATTTTATCACAGATTTTCACAATCAGGAGTCAACAACTTAACCATTTGTCAAGAAAGAATCTGTTATTTTGACAGTCTATCACTCTATCATATCAGTTGTTTAGCACATTAGTCCCATCCACCTTCTAATAAGATAATGATGTACTGTTATGTTTCCTTCACTGTAATGGCATAGAGAATCATACGGAGAGGATATTGCAAATTCTGAGACACAGGAATCAAATCAAAATAGTGATGAAGATGAATACGAGGACAGCTTTATCAATGATGATGAACCCGATCCTCTTACACCCTCTACTGTTTCAAGTAGCAGAGGTATTTTACAATCACACACTCACATAATTTTACTCTTAAGTAAGAATATGCCCGTTAATTGATGATGAGTTCTAAATCACAAAAAAAAAATGAAAACCGTTTCCATCTCAAGTACTTGTAGCATAATAATAAAGGTTGTTATTTTGAATATGATCGTTGAAGGATTGTAGCTTATATGCCATTATTTGATCAAATTAAAATGCTTTAAGATATGGTCGTCGACTGTCATGGGGAAGAATGCTTTAACTATAAATTGGATTAAAGGAGTTTAAAAAAAAAATATTTCCTACAGATAAGTTATGTTGAATTCAACAAGGAGATCTAATATTCTTGCAGTTATTACTTCAAGATAAAGGATTAGGAAGTTCTTTCCGATGATTTTGATTTCAATTCAATGAATAGATGATGATGATGGAGAATGTTTGAAGAAGATCAGGAATGATAATGGTGGTTGTAAAAGACTCAAAAAGAAGTATCAGTTTATTGAATCTGATGATGAAATGAGTGTCCAGGAGATTGATGATGAAGACCATGTTCCAATTTCCTCCATATGCAAGAACAAAAAGTCAGAAGCGTCAGGGAAAAAACCTAACAAAGAAACAACAGTTAAATTAGACAAGAAGACAAAGAACAATGAGGAGGCTGTGGATTTTGGGCTTCTTGATTCAGTTGATGATGAAACAAAAATGTGAGTAATTAGTTTATTGTTTTAGTGTACTTGCTTACTGAACTATTGGTCCTTAAGTTCTTATTGCTTGCTCATAACTTGGCTTGGTACTTATCAGACTTGATGATATTGGCTTTCTTCTTGACAAGTGTGGGCAACTAATTGAACTTCACATTGAAAAACTATACATAAAGTTCAATATTGGAAGTTAGGTTTGATTCAAAATCATTAACAGTGACATATCTGTACTAAGCATGAAACCTCTCTAGTATCCTGTGGGATCACTTGTTATATACATGTATATTGGGATCCAAAAACCAACAATGATGTTGTCATAGTGTTCTATTCATATGAACAAAAACATGAATAATTGTATCTGATTTATTTGTTAATAATTCATTTCTTCAGAAGGAAAGGGGGTCAACCCAATATGCCTATGCCGTTATTGGCTGAAGTGGTGCCAGAAAACAAGTCAAAACAAAAGAATAGAAGACAAGAGTTCTCTACAGAGGACAACGAGGCAAATTTTAACAATGCTAACAACAAATCTCTTCTTGAGGTTGTTGCTACTGAGTGAGTTTGCTACCTTGTTCTTATAACTCATATATTTGGTGTTTCCAACTATTTATCTTTATTGATTATTGTTTCACCTGTATAAATGAATCTGTTTATCTGCCTGTACAGGGACTCTAAAAAGCTGCATGAATCCTTGTTATCTCCTGCTCCCGTTCTTTTAAATGAAGGTAAAACAAAGAAGAAAAAGAGAGGGCAGTCCAAGAAGGAGAATACTGATAAAGTCGAGGCTGAAGACCACATTAAGCATGATACGTTGGCTGCTAAAGACGATCAGAAGCCTAATGATATGTAAGTTCAAGCTTATTTCCCAAAACCATTTCAGATCCTTGTACATATTGTTGTTTGTAACACTTTGATTATAAAGCAGGGTGGTTGTCGATTCTCTTGAGATGTTGTGTTCTGCTGCAGTTGTTCTTGAAAAGAAATTTAAAGCAAAGAAAAAAAGAAAAGGGCGTGATGAAGTAAATGCTGATGGTGCAGACAACAATCTGCTTGCTGGAAATAAACAGGAGGATGATCAACAGGCAATAGATAAGTAAGATGGTGACTTATTATTTTCTTAATGTGGTTTATGTGAGGAATAACATGGAATCAAGTTAATTTGTTACAACAATTTGATAATCGTTACTAGAAAAATGATTCATCAACCTAACAAGTTTTTGTAAGACTTCTGTTTCTTTAGTACCAGTGGTTCTCCTTTGCAATACTAATACACAATGAATTAAAATGATAGTTTTTGTAAGACTTCTCTCTACACGTGTTGCGTGCAGGAATTCTGGTATTGCTTCCAACCACTTAGCTAATGGAGACCAGTCAGAGGAGAAGAAAGTTAAAAAGAAAAGGAGAAAGACGAGTAAAACACAGGGCTTCGAGGAAAACACGAAAAAGGATATTGTGATAGAAAATAAATCATCCTCAGCAGAACCTGAACTGAAGGATAAATCTGAGTCAAGTAACAAAACGACACTATCTAATGGACTTGTTGTTGAAGACCTTGTGATGGGCAATTCTAAAGGAAGAGAAGCTGCTATCGGGAGAAAGGCAAGTTTTCATGGGTTATTTATTTGATTTTTTATTTTTTTACTTCCAAATATTAAAGAACTATGCAAGTCTTGAAAATCACTTCCACCTTCATTTTCTCCAGGTCAAAGTACAATACATTGTCAAGTTAAAAGAGAACGGACAAATTATTGATTCAAATGGAAAATCTCCGCATAAATTTCGACTAGGTATGCTCAGAATTTTTTTCAGCTTAAGGCTTTATTTCTATACGACGAGGTGTTTTAGTACTTCTCTATTTGCACAGTTGCACTTTTATATCTTATGCATATAATGCAGGCGATAAAGAAGTAATAGAGGGTTTGAATGCTGGTCTAGAAGGTAAATATCTACAACTCCTTCCAGTTTTAAGGTTTTTGCTTCCTTTGTCAAATGAAAATTGCAACATTTTCGTTTGTTAGTTTATCAAATAACTAAATTACCCAAAATAAAAGAACGTTTGTGGAGGATGCATGCTAAGTTCCTTCATAATGTTTAGTTTTCAAAACAGAAGACTGTGCAGTATTTATGGGAGAGAGGATCTATTTGTAATAGAAGATAGCATTTTGCATATGACTCCATATACAAATGAATTTTCAGGTATGCGAGCTGGAGATGAAAGGAGACTTACCGTTCCACCATCAATGAGGTATGCAATTGATTAAATTGTCATGTTTTCTATACTATAAACTCTATTAGATGACTAACTTATGTACACATGATTGTTGTTGGTCTGCAGTTTGGGGTATAAAGGAACAGGTGAGAACGTACCCCCAAATTCGTGGCTGGTATTTGATGTAGAAATGACCAGGGTCCATTGATACCATCATCTTGATGCATCGTTCCTACATACTTTCGTTGAATCTTATTTCTAATACATAGAAGCTTAGAAGAATGGAGAAGCGGGGTTTTGTGATGGATATGAGCTCAGAAAGTTGTCCTTTTTGTTGTTTTTTTATCCTTTTCTTAAGAATGCACGTGTTAAGAAACATCCTGCTTAATCAGAATAGGCATGTTGCGTATCATGCAGGAAATTTTGTTGCAACTTACTGTAATTTACGGTAATTTTGTTCCAATGTGAAATGAGGGTTTTGGGGGTAAAAGGCATTTCATCAGGGGTGGTTGGTTATTGACACCTCTGATACACCCCATTTATAATGTGATATCATAATCTATTTGATTATTTAAATCAATAGGAAAATCTTAAATCATTGGAGTCACTTTATAGGGTAGGGTTTGAATAGATTCATCCTTTTACATTTGTCTTTGTAACACTCTATTGAAATGTTAAAGTCTGAGAGCATTATCAAGTATCTATAGTTGTAAGTGGAGTTTTGAGTTGTTTTGTCTTCCCCTTTAGCTACTATCTGAGAAGAAATTAAGGTAGAATTATTCTTCTAATACCATCAAATTAACTCTTCTAATCCTGTTTATACATTTTCTTAATGTACTAACAATATAACTACCTACTTATTTAACTTACTTTTTGCCATATCATTTTCTTCATTTGTGTAGTAACCATTTTCTTCATTTTATTAATTTTTTTTATTCTGGATTATGTATATAATGAACTTTGAAATGCAACTTATCTTACTAGAATAGCCATGAGGTGCGGGCATGAGGCATGAGTGAAGGCTAGCAAAAGAGAACACACGCCTCTTTGAAGTGATTTGTTCAATATACTATACGATTGATGGATTGAAACTATTACATACAAGTATTATTATTGTTATTGGCTTTTAAATATTAAATTCGATACATTTGGAAAACAAGTCATAAATTGTGAAAACAGTAAGTAATTTTCTCATTTGACTCCACAATAATTTGAAAATAGATTGATTTATAAACAAGATTACATACCTGGTTCTTGTTATTCTATTACTATTAACAAAATTTACCTTATTATTTTGGTTGCAAAATGAAAGGTGCAGTGTCTCTTAATTTGTTTGTTTTTTATAGGTGTTCTAATATAATATATAAGTATACTAGTTTATTTACCTGCATGTTACACGTATATTTTTAGTACATATTTGTTTATATTAAATAAATATAAACGAAAAACTTAAAACCCATACAATTATTTTTCTAAAATGCAAGAACAACATATCTATTCATTAAAAACTATTATATTACTTATGTAGCCTTCTAAATGGATATGTATAATAATTACGTTTTATCATCCTTATGAACCTTTTATTATATCATAGTTATTAATTATTGAAATATTTTTATTTTGTTTGATTTGATTTCAAATTAGATTATTGTATGTTTAAATATATATATCGTACAATTTAACATGGGTGTCATACGTCAATTGATGATGATGACATACGGCCACATGAGAAGTGAATAATTTTACTCATCATTATTTACAACAATCGTTTTATATTCTTTTATAATTTTAAATCATTGTAGTATAAATTACGTAACATTTTTATTATATTTTTAACTTATTTTTGTTTTTATAGTATTAATCTACATTATATTATAACATACAATATAATTTATTACTTTTTAACTTCTATAAATATTATTTATGTTATATTATATTATTTGATTATAACATGCAGATACTGAAATAGTTTGTTTTAGACCCACTAAATTTGAAAGGGGATCCAAGAATGAAATCATCAATTGCAAAGTTGTAAACCTAAGTACCCAAGTGACAAGGTTCTAACCTTCATTATAATTACAGAATGCAAAAACCTTCATTACAGACTTCTAAATCTTCTGCTGAAGTTCACACCAACATACAAACTAGAATCTAACCCAAAACCTTAAAACACCATAATGGCATAATACCATACACCAAGACTCAAGTGTTGCTTGAACTTGGCACTGCTTTCACAAACAAGCTTCTGGCATCTCCGTCTGCAATTTCACTGCTCAGGTGAAACACGTTTTATAAGAGCGAGTGAGCGAGCATGAATTGGAGACATAGGCTACTAGCAGTCAGAGAAATGAAACACAAAAAATGGAACAAGATTTATTACCTGTCTTCAGCCTCTGTCTTCGTAATAAAAGTGATGTCTTTTGACGCAAGAAACTTCCAGAAACTTAATAGTTCTTTCTCCTGGCAGAACCTATAAAGATGGTGCAGGAAGTTGTTGAATTGCTTCGGCTCCTGAAGAAGACAGAAAAAATCACGCACATAAGGATTGAACTCTCACTGTTCAGTGAAAATTGAGTCAATTCTCATTTTCAGGTGTCCAATTAAAATCACAACATTTTCAGTTTTGGAATGTTAAAGTTGTAATAAGCTACTTAAAGATTATCATCATTACAAGAAGTTGATAATCTTGATTTTGACCCAAAAAGATACACTTGTTAGGTATTTTGGACATTAGACAAGTAATCACACATCAAATTTAAACCGTGTCATAATCAAATGTTGCACTTTGATTTGACAAAATGAATGCAAGGCAGCAAGACCATTCCATATGATACATACATCAAATCTGCCTAGTATATAATGAATATATTTTAGTACTGGATAACAACATATCAATGAAAACAATAGTAACAGTAGAATTCAGATTTTTTTTCAGTTGACACAAAATCTTGCTACTGTTATAGGCTTATAGCCAACACCAAGGTCTTAGTACTCTGTTAACTGAAAGGGTACCCAAATGAAAGAATGCAGATCACTCATGACTGTAAAATAAATCATGGGATTTCCAAAGTTATAGGGATCAACAGGTTCTCCATATATCGTGAGTCAAAGCTTGATGTCCGTACTAAATGAAAATACAAATTAAATAGAAGCTGTGCTTCAACAAGAACAAGGGGACTCATGATGCTAATTATGAATTTTTTCTAAGATTTCAGACTAAATATGATGCATTGGAGAAAGAATGCTTACTTGTTCAATGACACAACCCTTTCGGAGAGCAACTAAACATTCTAGAGCCTTTTGATAACCGTCCCCTTCGTTCGAGTTCTCGAGAATATCAAATACTTTAATTTTCATACCAAAAATCGCTTTACTAACCCATTCGGGACTATCTCTACGAGATATCATTGCTTCAAAATCTGAAACAGGAGTCAAGTCTCTGATTGTCTCTACCTTAACCATAGATGTCAAGGCCGGTAAGTTGGTAGACTTTTCTTCATTCTTACCAACTGCCCCTTCAAATGATCCAGAAGGTTTGTCCCTCACTAGGCGTCTAGTTGATTTCTTCAGCTGAAAATGAAATTCTATAGGTGTTATTTGTATGGCCATTAACACTCGAACATTTTCATCGTCATGCAGAAAAAAGCCCCCATTTACTTGGCACGAAAAAATTGAGACGGGACTTGCAAATTGCAATCTTGTTCTAAATTTAAAATCAAGGTAGAATTGGTGAAATAACCTTAGGATTCTCTTTGAGTTCAAAAAGACTGCGAAATTCATCAATTACAAGTTTGTTCTGAGATAGTACTTCAGGATCAGGCTCTGTTATTCTTTTGAGAGTTGCATCAAGTGGTGGTACAGCTGCATCTGGTTGCTTTGATTTCAGTTCAAGATGATGGTAAAATCGCTGACAAAATAGCAGTGGCAAGTCAAAAAAAAAAAACAGAAGAAAATTTACAAGACCAAAAAATTTTGTGGAAGCTACGGAAAGCATCCTCCATTTGTCTTCGGATCCACACAATAAATTAATCTTAATTTTATTTCTCCAGAGAGAATAAGTTTTAATTATTATTACTCGTAATAAAACTTAAGACATGGATTATATTTTCCAATCATTATATTACAAAAAAAATCTCTAGACAGTAGCCAAGTGGGTAGCATTTTTGGAGGAAAAAACAAACTTCAATTTGGGGCAACGGTAATAAGTAAAGCAACAGTGTTTCACAACTAGATACCTCCAACACTGGATTTGGGGTGAAGTCTGGCCGCAAAGCTTCCTCCTTACCAGCTGGTGCTAGGTCCAGCATCATTACCAACTTATCTGCAGCTTCTTGCTGTTCTTTATTTGGCTGCATTGATGCTGGAAGATTGTTGAAAGACGGAAACTGAAACTCTCGCACGTCTTCAGCAAAAGGAAGGACATTGAAGTAAAATGAATCCGCCTGTCATTCAGCAACAATGTTAAGAAGACAATGTTAAAGGCACAAGTAGCATGTCAAAACTGCAATTGCAGACTCACAATATTATCGTCGTCAGATACATTAGGAGTCAAGACTCCTATAACGACATTTGTTTGTCCTTGTCTCCAAACACACCGTAAAATAGCAACTTTGCTTGTTTCCTTCATTGCTCTTGCTAATGCAGAAACAGCAAGTATAGCCTTTTGGTTGCCCGGATCAGCAATAAAGATGTTGACATCTTTCATGTAGTAGTGTCTTTGAGTGCATGTGGCATAATCGAAATAAAGTCAACGGTCCACTTACTTTATGTATGTGTGTATGTTTATAACCATCCATATTGCAATGAAAGAAGAAATCATACCGCATAATATTTGAAGCATTTGTGAATCCTAAAAGTTTCACGCCCTTCTCTGGTCTGAATTTTGCTGCTTCAAGTTCAGCAGACGAGACAGGAATCACTTGAGGTCCATATCTATAACCTTTTATCCTCTGTTCCGGAGGCACAACTTTACTTGAATCTTGAACAGTTTTGTACTCATAATCTACTTTGATCTCATGTGTGGCATATTTATCTGTAGAAGGTGCTTTATCAGAATATTTTTTGAGAGTAGGGAACTTCTCTTCAGATGTTTTCTTGTAGACCCAAACCTGATCATTAGCAGAGTATGGAGCTTAGCTTCTGGTTCAGTTAACAAATGTTGGTGATCATCTTAAAGGTCCAGATAGTTTCCTAAGTTATTTAGAAGTTTATCTGAGTACCATGTAAGCATAGATAAATATTTAATGATTTTAGATAAGCATAGATTAGGAATTATATATACAATTATACATTTGAAATCATTAATCAATGCAAAACTTTTCTGCCTCATTCACAAAAAACAATCAAATTGATGTGTTAAACAAACATATATACTATTATCAAAGATCCTAAATATACTACTATTAGTAGAAGCAGTTTTCATGACACACACCACTGATAATTACCTAAAAACACCAGACTAAGTCACTTATAATTATTTTGCAGAGAAAATAGTTGAACCAGACTAAGTAAAAACATGGAGCTGGGAAATTTTTTGACGGGTTAGAAATTAAATAAGTGAGAGTAAAAGACAGACAACGGTAGTTAACTGGATCACCTTGATCTTGAATGTCGAGCTTAGTTCAAGATCACCTCTGAATATGGTTACAGGAGCTACATTACGAGTCCTCAGTGCACCCAATAAAGAAGTTGAACTCTCAACATGCACTGCCTTTGCCTTTGTCTTTTTCGAAAATATACCCAGCAGCATATCATTTTCTTTTATGATATTATCATGAGCTCGTTTCTGGTTTCCCCTAAACACGATACACTCGATTTTCATCCCATGTGCAGCCATCTGCCCAGCAATGGTGTAAACTTGATCTTCTTTTGTACCTTCGTACGGATCTTTGATAGGATACATAGCATTAGTAATGAGACAGATACGCTTTTTACCCTTGATTGTTTCTTGGTATTTTTTAATAAGCATATCCATCCCAACAACAATGGCATCCATGACTATCGTCTAAGTCAAGGTACCAAATGTTAAAATTTGAAACCAATACGCACAATGTAAACGTTAATGATGATTTCATGATATGATTACTGTGGGCCCCAGATATGGCATCAAAAAGCTTTCATGCTTATAATGAAATTTTTGGATATGTAGGTTGGACTCTAAACAGATAACTTACTTGGACTAATATTAACCAACTTTGCTGATAAAAGTATCTATTTGAAACATTAAGAAGACTGTGTGTATCTTATCTTCTTCGATCTAAACCCTATTATAAACAACCATGGACATTGTTAAAACCACACAACACCAAGTTTGATTTTATGGTTTCCTGCAATTACAATTGTGTTTGTGAATACTGATCCTAACGACTACTCGACTAGCATTATAGACAAAGCAAGCAATATAGGTTGAACACGTGTGATAATGTAACATAAATGTAGGATACAATCTCCAGGAACTGTTCCTTGAGGAAGTTGTTGTATAACATCAACAAGATCTCCATCCACAACTTTAATAGGCTGCAAAACCATTACGTGTTCATATCCACCCACTTCTCTCGTCAGATCATTTTTGGTATCTGTGTAATTAATATATCATCGTACTAAGGCAATGGACAAATAATCCTACAAAAATAGACACACTTTTGGTCCCATGATGCAACAGACAGAATTGATGAGGAGGTTGAGAAAGTATTTATCAGTAACTGACTAAATATGAATGACTAACTATAAAAGATATGGCTCCATTCGAAGCAAATTCAAAGACTTAAAATGATGTTAAGTTGTTAACATGTGAGTAGCTACTACAGATGGAATCGGCCAAGTAAACTGATATTACCTTCTGTCCCAAATACAACAACTCCTACTTCATCATATTTGTTGTAAACTAGCTGCAAGGTATGTAACTCAATGATTAAGTAAATTAATGAATGCAAACCCATAAGATCAACTCTCTTAACAGAAACAAAAACCAGTTCCCCACCACCAAACAAGTAAGCCAAATAATTAAAGAAATTACCTTCTTCTGTATTAGCAATGAACAAATCTTCTGAATCTCTGGCAAGACACTGTGCATCGATGGACCAACATCGATCAATAAGATCAATCCTTCCTGCATATTTCCAACAAGAGTTTTAAGTGTAAGCAAACCAACTTCCTTTTCAGTTTCATTCTTCTAAAAAAGTTATGTTAACAAAACAAACCAACTTCCTTTTCAATTTCATTCTTCTAAAAAAGTTTTGTAAACAAAACAAACCAACTTGCCTTAACTATTAAACCTGATTTTTAGCAATTAAAGAAATATTATGCAACATTTTTGCAGAATTATACCTTTAGTATGTATTACATTAGGTCCAATAACATTGTTTTCATGGTTTTAGTAGCTTGTATAATAGACCGGCATCAAACGTCAAAAGTATTAAATCAACCCTTTCAATATAATTGTTTAAAGATACTTTAATAGTTCGAGTAAATCATCCATTTGATAATTAACAAAAATAATCATAAAGCAAACAACAAACATTGACCGCTGCTAATTTCAACCCTTCCTGCCAAAAAGCCTAATCAAGTAACTATATATACTATGGTTGCCAGATGTTAACTACGGTATTATTTCTCAGATGAAGAAAATGGAAAATTTGAGTCCAAGAAAATAATATGATGGGTGTTACTAAACTAACAAATAAAAGTAACAAGCAACCAGAGTCAAAATTAATCATCGGATTGTCAAGTTGCTGCTATGGAGTGGAAATTCAAAAGATCCCAAGTACCTTGGAGCCTTGGAGGGGGCCATGACGCCTTTATAAATATATATCTTAAGTAATATTGTAAACCCTATTCCAAAATCAATAATACCAACTTTTTAATGCAACCGATAACCTATGTCCACAGATAACCTGTTAATTGTTGATATCCTTTGGACCGTTGTTCTCACAAAGCAAACAAACAAGAAAACTAAATTTGACTATTATCAATGCCGATTCTCTGCCCCAAACAAAGCAACAAAACGTTAGTATTAAACTCATTAAAAAAAATTAGGAACTATACGAGGTCAAATTACGAGATTTAGCAATTAGCATGATCAAAATCATAGTAGTCAGAACTTCCAAGAAAAATACCATGGATACCAGGAGGCCAATGGGTATCAATTTGAAGATTTTAGTGAAAGTAAAACGGACCAGTATCATACAATTACACCAATACTAACGCCACAGTCAACTAAAAGCTTATGAAAAATCATTTAATGGTTGTTGCTTAACCAGCTAAGCTAGCAAATACAATCAGCAGCCGAAAGCAAGAAAACAAAAAAGAAGTTGTTTTTGATGATTATCCCTTGTGATATTTATTGTCGCAAACAGGCATGATTCAAAACTTGAAGTGTGCTACTTCAGACATTTCTTGCCCTAAAGAAACAAACACTAATCATTAATAACCGATTGTGGCTGATAAATTTGGGTTGTTAAAACAAATTAATTAATTAAAACAAATGTAAAGAAGTTTACCTTGTTTCGAGCCATTTTGTTTGGAGGAAGACGAAGAAGGTCTGAAGCGTACAACAGAAGAAAATGTGTTCCGCACTTTCACTTTCACCTTCCCCTTCCCGCCCTACGCCTCTCTTCTTCTTTTCTTTCCAGAGTACAACTTCTCATGCACAAGATACATCTCATCATGCCTTGGGCGTTTACTATACGAGATTAAACATTGTTTTAAAACTAAACTAGTTTATAACCCACGATATTTTTTATTAAATTTATTTATATAAGATGTATATGAGTACAAATAAAAACATACAAAAACAATAATTGTGTTTATTTTTTATTATTTATTGATTAAAAAATAGAGTATATTTATCTTTTTAAAAAATATTAAATTGTATTTATCTTTATTTTTATAAGTTGTAATTATATTTTTGGTGAACGTGACACGTGACATTTGATTTTTCCTTTATTATACATAATAATAATAATTTCCACAGCTAATTCAGATTATTACATTTGGATCTAATTATGATTATTATAGATAATAATGATAGATATTTATTTTAGGTAAACATTAATTTTAAATGTTACAAAATCTAATTTATTACCAATTAATTAATGAAAAAAATAAAGTTAAAATTTAATGCAATTAAGTTAAGATGTTAAATTTGAAAAAAGAGGCGAACCACATGGAATTACGAAATTTATTACACACATGTTCCTAAAATAAAAAAAAAAGTTAGAGTTGTTAGTCCCAGGGTCATTTTTGTTTTACCGTACCATTTGTGTAAATTGTGATGCTTTCTTTCTTTTTTTTTTTTTTTTTTTTTTCTTTTTTACCTTATTGTTTTTTATATTATAATTTATTTTATATATATATACATAGATTTCTTTTATTATTATCATTTAATTATCCAAATGTAACGCTTTATTTCTATTTTATTTTTTTAAGTTACTAACTAATTATTATTGTTTGCATGTTTATTTATTACAAGTGACAGATTTTAAAAAGTAAAATAAATACGTAAAAATTGATGCCTCTTACAAGGCCTCATCCCCATCCACATTTCATTCGGTGGGAGATTTTATCAATGAGAGCATTTGATATAAATTCTTGATAAGGAGCTTAAATCCCTTACCATCCTCGCTTACATGTGATCCATAAATGTTTCTTCTCATCCTCTTATGAAAAAAATACAAGTCCATTCTCTTGTACCCTCCTCCTTCCCTTGTCAACCCCCACCACTTCAGTCTGAAGAGGTGACAACCATCTCACCGCCGTTGACCACAACCTCCTCTCTCGAACCCTTCATTGTTGCTTTATCACAACACCCACAACGGTCAGCCACGACCAATGACCAGAACACCGACGATGGTAGTAAAAATGAAAATCCCGATACAAAAGAAGAAGAGAAAATAGGAGGGCGGCGTCGTTAGCGAATGGTGGTGGTGGCTGTCGATTGAAATAGAGAAGAGAAAATGTGAGCGTTGTCGGTCAAGAAATGATGGTCGTAGAAGCGGTGGTCAGAAAGGTCGTCAATCAAAAGGGAAGGGGCGGTGGAGAGAGTTCATTATGGGAAGGTGAAGAATTGAGGGATGAGAGAGAGTGCAATTTTGGTTATGGGCTTATGGGCTAGATTTTAGGGTTTTAAAAAGCAGAGTATATCGTTTTGATTTTTTATTTATTACCTTAATTTATATCTATTTGATTCTTTTTTAATAAATTAACTAGCGTATTACGCGGATATTTTAATACATATAAAATATAATAAATAAAAAATAAAGATATAAATATTATTTTTTAACAAAAGTATATAAGATGATATTATTATTTAATATGACCTATTAATTTTGTATATTTCTAAATATATATGAAGAGTAATTATTTTCTTATATATTGTTTTAGAACTTTTATTATATTATATTATAATTAATAAGTTAGTAGATTATTAGATTTTGTTTGATTTGATTTGATTTGAATTTAAAAGTGAATTATATTAGATTTGGATAGAATTAATTAGTAAGTTAGTAGAATATTAGATTTTATTTGATTTGAATTTAAAAGTGGATTATATTTGATTTGGATAGATTTGATTTAAATTTCTTTATTATTTTTAAAATCTATAAATGCCACGTTTCACCAGAAATGAGTATAGTTACTCTTTTAATAGTATAGATAGATAATGATGATGTATATATTTGCCACTAAAAGGGAAGTAAAATTTACTTTAGGGTAAATTACAATTTTCATCCTTGTGGTTATGTATAAATTATGGTTATGATCATTTTCACGTTGAAATTACAATTTCAGTATATATGGTTGTCGTTTTGTTATGCTTTTAGTCCTTTGACCAACCATTTTTCTAAAAATGTCCATTTTGCCCTTTTAAATTTGTTTCACTTTTGGTCCCTAGTGTTTTCTTTTACTATTATTATTATTTATTTATTTGATATATCTTTTTTTATTAATTATTACAAGAATTTAAATTAAAATAATTTTTACATATATGGATTTGTATATTAATAAGTTGTATTATTATTAATATTCCGATTAAGTTCAAATATTTATTTAACTATATATACATTTATTTTTAAAATTTTTTATTACTTTTCTTGTTTAAAACTTATAATTATTTATATATATAATTTATTTATCGTTTTTAATATTATATATTACTCATAAAAATACTTACTTGTCTTTAATTTATTTATTTTGTTAAGTGTATATATTTTGATTTATTTTAGAATACATACGTACATGGATGTGTGTATATGTGTATATACACACACATATATATAACGTTTTAATGAAATATTTTTTTTTGAAGCTAAAAATTTTATATGTATATAAACTGCATATGTTTAAAGCTAGTTAAACTTAACAAAATATAAAAATTTTACATATTATATGTATAAATTAAATTAATTTATTAAATTTTGTTATAAATTTGTATGCTTAATGCATTAATACATTGAACATTTGTAATTTATATGAATTTCAAATTAATGAAATAAATAAATTAGAATGGATTACACGTTAAATAATATGTTTTGTTAAGTTAAAGTTACATTGAACATACACTATTTATAAAAAGTGAAAAAAATTAAAATGTATAAACTAAGGCTTCGTTTGTTTTTTCCTCTTTTCTCTTTTTTGCTTCTACTTTCTGATTCAGTCAGATATAAGAGGTTGAATATTGTTTGTTTTTTTACTCCAATCAGACATCTGATGTCTGACCGTGGTCTGTTTCAATCAGATTTTAAATTTGTATTTTGTCTGTTCTTTTTTGTCTATTTTAAATTTGTATTTTGTCTTTTGATAAATTATATGTAATAAGACACTTTATTAAATTAAAAAACAAACAATCTAGTCTAAACAGATTTTAGACATTTTTTAATATCTTATCAAACAGAAGGTAAAAAGTGTTTAGACGTCTAAACTCTTAAAAAAACAAACGAAGCCTAATACATATATGCATAAATTTGGAGAAAAAATTGACCAAATTTATAAGTATTTATTATAAAGTAATATAAAGTAGAGACAAAAGATAAATAAGTTAAATGATAAATAGTTAAAAACTTTACCTTCTAAAAACTAAATATGTAAATAGTTCAAAATATGTTTAAAATTTTGATGTAAGAACAATATTAACAATATTAATAAAAAATAATTAACAATAATACAATATATTAAATTTAGTCATATGTAACATCCCGATTTTGAGATAGGTACGTGGAATTAATTCATTGGATTAGTTATTTAATTTGGGACCCGGAGATATAAAATTGTATTTTGGGGTATCGGGATCGGATTTTTGGGTATCGGACCGAGTTAAACCCAAAACGTATATATTGCCTTCTCTTTTGACTCCTTAGCTCATTTCAAATCCAGAGCTCAAAGGTGTGAGTGTGTGTGTTGTGATTTCAGCATCTAAACCAGGTTGTGAAGCTTCAGATTCGTGATTTCAGCCTCTCAATTCGCCGT
The DNA here is from genome assembly GCA_020465985.1 of Centrapalus pauciflorus. Classification (NCBI taxonomy): domain Eukaryota; kingdom Viridiplantae; phylum Streptophyta; class Magnoliopsida; order Asterales; family Asteraceae; genus Centrapalus; species Centrapalus pauciflorus. Next base: position 1,999,516 of record JAANYP010003023.1, read on the forward strand.
CATCTTCTTGAGTAGTTTGGAAGTAAGTTTTGAGCTTGATTTCGCGGATTAATTGTTGTTGATTGTGAATAAATAGCTGAATTGAGTTTAATTATGTTTCTGAGTAAATTCGAGCTGATAATTGCGGTTAAAATTGAGCTGAAAATGATTTTGGGGAGAAATCCCTGGTCTGTTGAGAAACAGAGCATAACTGGTTCTGTTCGTCCGTGAGCGCGACCGCGATCCCTTGATCGCGGGCCGCGATGTTCTTGAGATGATCGCAGGCGGTTTGAGCCCGAGCTCGGACCGCGTTGTGAGCTCGGCTGAGTTTGAGGTCAGCGCGGCCGAGACCGCGATAGAGTCAGTGCGGCCGCGATTGGTTGAGTTCGGCCGCGATGCGGCTGAGGGTTCGGGTCGGGTTTTCGGGTTCTGTGAGTCGTGTATTTGGGTCTTTGGGGTCTCGAGAATTGTTGAGATGTGTGTATAGAGTGTTGGGTCGAAATTGTGATATTGAGAATGCGTCTTTTGGGTATCTGGGATTGTGTGAGTTGGATGGGATCTCGTGTTTGAGTGTTCGAGTTGTGTGGGTTAGTTGGGATCTTGTGTTTGAGTATTCGGGTTTTGTGAGTTGGTAGTTGAGTATCTGAGTCTGTGTGAGTTATATGAGTATTGTGTATAGAGCTGTTGAGTTATCGAGAAATCGAGTATCCAGAGCTGTTGGGTTGTGATTGAGAACTCGAGCTGTGATTGTGATTGTGATATAGAGTCATTGTGTTGTGATTCCAGGGTCTCGAGTTGATAGGGTTGAGGACGGGCAGGGAACCGAGACTTAGTTTATCTAGCTGAGCAGGTGAGTTTGCATGTTTTTCTTGAGATACTTGTACGATTATTTATACTTGCATGATCTTTTACTGAGCTTTTTACGAGATATCATGAGTTTTCTTACGAGTTTTTATTGAGATATTATCATGCATGTATTACTGTGCTTTATTGAGAAATGTGTTTTATATATGAGATTTGGGACACTTGAGCTGTTGAGATATTAAACCGTACGGCTGGGCAGGGGTTGGGTCGCTCCCAATTCCCTTTTGAGTTCCTGACGACTGCTTTGTGCGGTCTAGGGATTTTGGCACGTGGGCCTATCCACGCGAGTTGAGCATCATGTGGGATCTCATATACTTGTTCAGTAGAGAACGCTGAACGTTTTATTATTGAGCTTACTTTTTATTGAGATTTATAATCGTACACTAACCCTTGCATTCTCACCAGCTTTAGCTGACCTGTGTATGTTGTTGTGTGTATTCCAGGTGATCGGACTGTTAGTAGGCCTGCTGCACCAAAGTAGGTTTACATTCTGTGATTGAGGAGTTAGCTACCCGCGTAGAGGTAGTTACATTTTGTGGACTGTTTATATACTTCGGATAGGTTGTGTAATATTCAGAGACTTCCGTGACTGTTTCTTGTGTAAAATAATGTTTTAAATTATCGAGTTTTCCGCGTGTACGTATGGGAATAGTGTAGAGATTATTATATTATATCTTTGCTAACGTGGTAATTGCGTGGCATTGTGGATTAGTTTGAGGGTGTTACAAGCTTGGTATCAGAGCCTAGGTTTAAGAGATTAAGTATCTAGTGGATGCTTAAGCTTAAACCCTAGAGTCTAGATCCTTGGATTGTAATCCGAAGTAGAGTATTAGGTGATGAACGAGTAGTGTGTAGAGTTTTGTAGAGTTGATTTGTGTTATTATTTTATTGTGCAGGTTATTATGGACCGTCAGGGCAGCGGGCCTCAGGGGGATGACCATAGGGATGATGAGCCTGTGCGTAGATCTGACTTGTATTCTGTGATAGGTCAGATATTAGATGAGCGTTTTCCGGTCGAGGGCGCGGGTAGGGGTCGAGGCGCGGTGCCTCCACCCGAGGGAGAGCAGAGTTCGGGGGCTGTTGCTTCTTCTAGCCAGCCATCGCGAGGGTCCTTTAAGGACTTCATGACGGGTCGCCCTTCTGAGTTCTTCGGTGGAGTTGGTGCCTCAAAGGCACTGGATTGGTTGAGAGAGGTCGAGGCTGCATTCCGTATAGCCCATGTTGATCGAGCAGACCGAGTGAGTTATGCCTCCTACCTTCTGAAGGGGGGAGCTTTGAGATGGTGGGGTTCAGTTGTCAGTGCTCGAGGGGTTGATGAGGCCTATTTGATGACGTGGGAGGAGTTTCGTACTGAGTTCGAGCTGCAGTACTGTCCGTTGGACACGAGGAGAGAGCTGGAGCGGGAGTTCATTCATCTGCAGCAGGGATCCAGATCTGTTCAGGATTATATCGATATCTTTAATGATAGAGCCCAGTTTGCGCCGCATCAGGTAGCCACAGAGGACCGAAAGGTCAACATGTTCATCGAGGGTTTGAGGCCGGACATTAGAGAGTTTGTGGGGATGCTGCGTGACCCCACATTTGCTTCAGCGATGGAGTATGCCCGCCGCCGAGAGCGGGAGATTGAGAGACAGCGAGAGCAGTCAGCTCCCCAGAGACAGCGTATCGAGCCATCGGGCCAGGGTCAGAGTTCTGGGTCTTCGAGGTTTTATCGGGAGAGCCGTCAGGGTGGGTATTCTGAGCAGCAGGGACAGAGTTCAGGGGCGCAGCGAGATCAGAGACGGGATGATAGGCAGTTGGGGGTTAGTCAGAGTCAGGGACAGGGTCGGGGCGGTCAGAGACAGCAGGGGCAGCGACAGCAGGGTCAGAGTCAGGGCCAGAGGCAGAGTCAGAGTCAGGGGAGTGTTGGGAGGGGATCTCGAGATTCAGGGAGCCGGGTTGAGAGTTCGGCGTCAGTAGAGAGAGATTGCCAGCGGTGTCATCACCGCCATGCAGGGCCGTGTGCCCGGGAGCACCTTCGTTGTTTTAGATGTGGCCAGTTTGGCCACACAGCTATTGCATGTCCCTCCCAGGAGTCTTTATGCTTCCGATGCGGGAAGCCGGGTCATATGTCTCGGGATTGTCCGAACCCGAGCACAGGGTTTCCGGGGTCGAGTTCGGGTGGAGCTGGGCCGTCTGGGTCATCTTCGGCACCTCGGGGAGGAGGAGCACCGAGGGCTCGTGGCAGAATTTTTCAGGCTACTGCTGAGGAGGCGCGCGAGTCGCCTAATGTTGTGTCTGGTACGTTTATCCTTAACGGACTGCGTGCCTTTATTTTATTTGATTCGGGATCTGATCGTTCATATGTATCTGCCTCCTTCTGTGATTATTTTGCTATGCCTTCATCTGAGTTATCTGTGCCTGTTATTGTTGAGCGTGTTGATGGTAGTACAGTGTTAGTGAGTTGTATCTTTAGAGATTGTGTATTAGAGATAGACGGTCACCGATTTTCCATAGACTTGATGCCTATGGGGATTAGCAGTTTTGATGCCATTGTTGGCATGGATTGGCTGACAGCGCGTCAGGCAGATATCTTCTGTTCTAAGAAGATGATTCGTATTCCTGTTTCTGAGTCAGAGTCAGCGATGATATATGGCGAAAGGCGTAGGGGAGAGATGAGTATTGTGTCGATGGCGCAGGCGCAGAGATATGTGGCGAAGGGATGTGCCACTTATTTGGCTTATGTAGTAGATTCGAAGAAGGAGAAGAGGGAGGTCAGTGATGTGCCGGTGGTTAGAGATTTCCCCGATGTGTTCCCAGATGAGCTGCCTGGTCTGCCGCCGGACCGGCAGGTTGAGTTTAGGATCGACCTAGTTCCCGGGGCCGTTCCTATTGCGCGCACGCCATATCGATTAGCTCCTACCGAGATGCGCGAGATGATGACACAGCTGCAGGATCTGTTGGATCGCGGGTTTATTCGCCCCAGTTCTTCTCCGTGGGGAGCCCCTGTGTTATTCGTGAAGAAGAAGGACGGAACGATGCGCATGGGTATTGATTATAGAGAGCTTAATAGGGTAACGATGAGGAACCGTTATCCCTTGCCGAGGATTGATGATCTCTTTGATCAGCTTCAGGGGGCGAGTTTCTTCTCGAAGATTGATCTGCGTTCAGGGTATCATCAGCTACGAGTTAGAGATGAGGACGTGCCTAAGACTGCGTTTAGGACCAGATATGGTCACTATGAGTTTTTAGTCATGCCGTTTGGGCTGACTAATGCCCCAGCAGCGTTTATGGACCTGATGAATAGGGTCTGCAGGCCGATGCTCGATCGTTTCGTAATTGTGTTTATTGATGATATTCTGATCTACTCGAGGAGCAGCGAGGAGCATGGCCAGCATCTGAGAGAGGTCTTGAGTACTTTACAGCGAGAGAGGCTATACGCCAAGTTTTCGAAGTGCGAGTTCTGGCTTCGAGAGGTGCAGTTCTTAGGGCACGTGGTGACGAGCGAGGGCGTTAAAGTGGATCCAGCAAAGGTCGAGGCGATCATGAGTTGGAGTCAGCCCACGTCTGTATCTGAGGTTCGCAGTTTCTTGGGTTTAGCCGGATATTATAGGCGGTTTATAGAGAATTTCTCGCGGATCGCAGTGCCTTTGACGATGTTGACCAGGCAGTCAGTGCCATTTGTGTGGGCCGAGGAGCAGGAGAGTGCTTTTCTAGAGTTAAAGAATCGGTTGTGTAGGGCTCCGATTCTAGCATTGCCAGAGGGTTCTGAGGATTTTGCTGTGTATTGCGATGCTTCCTTCACTGGGTTGGGATGTGTGTTGATGCAGAGAGGTAAGGTGATTGCTTATGCCTCGAGACAGCTTCGGAGTTATGAGTTGAGTCGGCCCGTGCATGATCTAGAGTTGGACGCCATAGTCTTTGCCTTGAAGATATGGCGGCATTATCTATATGGGACGAGATTTACAGTGTTTACCGATCATAAGAGTTTGCAATATTTGTTCAGTCAGAAGGAGCTGAACATGAGACAGAGACGTAGTATGGAGCTCTTGAAGGATTATGATTGTGACATCCAGTACCACCCGGGGAAAGCTAACGTAGTGGCAGACGCTTTGAGCAGGAGATCCTATGAGCAGACGGTTGTATCCAGAGCTTCTCGATTAGAGGTCACATCGACCTTGATTGATAGTCTGCGGTTAGCTCAGGAGGAGGGTTTGAGAGGCGAGAATGTGCAGAGAGAGAGATTAGCTGGTCAGCTGGAGTTATTGAGCAGAGACGATAGAGGTTTGATGACTCTCCGTGGTCGAGTATGGGTCCCCAGAGTAGGTGGTTTGAGACAGCTGATTCTAGATGATTCCCATAAGTCTAGACTGTCGATCCATCCGGGTAGCACGAAGATGTACAGAGATCTGCGAGTTTATTATTGGTGGCCAGGGATGAAGAGGGATGTAGGGAAGTATGTGGAGGCGTGTATGACGTGTTTGAGAGTTAAGAGTGAGCATCAGAAGCCGCATGGCAGACTTCAGCCGCTAGAGATTCCAGAGTGGAAGTGGTATGATATCACCATGGACTTCATAGTGAGACTCCCGCGGACTGTTCGTGGGAATGATATGATCTGGGTTATTGTTGATCGGCTTACGAAGAGCGCCCACTTCTTGGCCGTTCGTGGGACTATTACGATGGATCAGTTGGCGCGCCTCTACATCAGCGAGATTGTTGCGAGACATGGAGTTCCGAGATCTATTACGTCTGACCGAGATAGCCGATTTGTATCGCGATTCTGGCAGAGTTTCCAGAGAGAGTTGGACACCCGAGTTCAGTTGAGTACGGCTTATCATCCGCAGACAGGGGGTCAGACAGAGCGAACTAATCAGACTCTGGAGGATATGCTGCGGGCTTGTGTGATTGATTTTGGGGGTAGCTGGGATCTTCATTTGCCGCTTGTCGAGTTTGCGTATAATAACAGCTACCATGCATCCATCGGCATGCCTCCATTCGAGGCTCTCTATGGGCGTAAGTGTTTGACTCCGGTGTGTTGGGGAGAGGTTGGGGAGCGTCCTATCGGCGGACCAGAGGTTCTTCAGGAGACTAGCGACAAGGTCGCTATGATTCAGCAGCGGATTAGGACAGCTCAGAGTCGCCAGAAGAGTTATGCAGATCGCCGGATGTCTGAGTTAGAGTTTCAGGTCGGAGACTCCGTGATGCTTAAAGTCTCACCCTGGAAAGGTATTATTCGATTTCGTAGGCGAGGTAAGTTGGGACCGCGTTATATTGGGCCATTCGAGGTTATCGAGAGGATCGGGGATCAGGCTTATCGTCTGGATTTGCCTTCAGAGTTATCGGGAGTGCATAATGCTTTTCATGTTAGTCACCTTCGTAAGTGTTTAGCCCGTGATGATCAGCGAGTGCCGTTATCTGAGATTGAGGTCGATGATAGACTTCAATATGCCGAGCAGCCTGAGGTAGTGACAGATCGGAAAGTGAAGAGGTTGCGTAATAAAGAGGTGGCGTTAGTGTTGGTGCAGTGGAAGCACCATAAGGGTACCAGCGCCACATGGGAGCCAGAGTTAGAGATGCGCAGCCGTTATCCTCACCTCTTTGCTTCGAGCTAGATTCTGAGGACAGAATCTTCATAAGGGGGGAGGACTTGTAACATCCCGATTTTGAGATAGGTACGTGGAATTAATTCATTGGATTAGTTATTTAATTTGGGACCCGGAGATATAAAATTGTATTTTGGGGTATCGGGATCGGATTTTTGGGTATCGGACCGAGTTAAACCCAAAACATATATATTGCCTTCTCTTTTGACTCCTTAGCTCATTTCAAATCCAGAGCTCAAAGGTGTGAGTGTGTGTGTTGTGATTTCAGCATCTAAACCAGGTTGTGAAGCTTCAGATTCGTGATTTCAGCCTCTCAATTCGCCGTCATCTTCTTGAGTAGTTTGGAAGTAAGTTTTGAGCTTGATTTCGCGGATTAATTGTTGTTGATTGTGAATAAATAGCTGAATTGAGTTTAATTATGTTTCTGAGTAAATTCGAGCTGATAATTGCGGTTAAAATTGAGCTGAAAATGATTTTGGGGAGAAATCCCTGGTCTGTTGAGAAACAGAGCATAACTGGTTCTGTTCGTCCGTGAGCGCGACCGCGATCCCTTGATCGCGGGCCGCGATGTTCTTGAGATGATCGCAGGCGGTTTGAGCCCGAGCTCGGACCGCGTTGTGAGCTCGGCTGAGTTTGAGGTCAGCGCGGCCGAGACCGCGATAGAGTCAGTGCGGCCGCGATTGGTTGAGTTCGGCCGCGATGCGGCTGAGGGTTCGGGTCGGGTTTTCGGGTTCTGTGAGTCGTGTATTTGGGTCTTTGGGGTCTCGAGAATTGTTGAGAAGTGTGTATAGAGTGTTGGGTCGAAATTGTGATATTGAGAATGCGTCTTTTGGGTATCTGGGATTGTGTGAGTTGGTTGGGATCTCGTGTTTGAGTGTTCGAGTTGTGTGGGTTAGTTGGGATCTTGTGTTTGAGTATTCGGGTTGTGTGAGTTGGTAGTTGAGTATCTGAGTCTGTGTGAGTTATATGAGTATTGTGTATAGAGCTGTTGAGTTATCGAGAAATCGAGTATCCAGAGCTGTTGGGTTGTGATTGAGAACTCGAGCTGTGATTGTGATTGTGATATAGAGTCATTGTGTTGTGATTCCAGGGTCTCGAGTTGATAGGGTTGAGGACGGGCAGGGAACCGAGACTTAGTTTATCTAGCTGAGCAGGTGAGTTTGCATGTTTTTCTTGAGATACTTGTACGATTATTTATACTTGCATGATCTTTTACTGATACGAGATATCATGAGTTTTCTTACGAGTTTTTATTGAGATATTATCATGCATGTATTACTGTGCTTTATTGAGAAATGTGTTTTATATATGAGATTTGGGACACTTGAGCTGTTGAGATATTAAACCGTACGGCTGGGCAGGGGTTGGGTCGCTCCCAATTCCCTTTTGAGTTCCTGACGACTGCTTTGTGCGGTCTAGGGATTTTGGCACGTGGGCCTATCCACGCGAGTTGAGCATCATGTGGGATCTCATATACTTGTTCAGTAGAGAACGCTGAACGTTTTATTATTGAGCTTACTTTTTATTGAGATTTATAATCGTACACTAACCCTTGCATTCTCACCAGCTTTAGCTGACCTGTGTATGTTGTTGTGTGTATTCCAGGTGATCGGACTGTTAGTAGGCCTGCTGCACCAAAGTAGGTTTACATTCTGTGATTGAGGAGTTAGCTACCCGCGTAGAGGTAGTTACATTTTGTGGACTGTTTATACACTTCGGATAGGTTGTGTAATATTCAGAGACTTCCGTGACTGTTTCTTGTGTAAAATAATGTTTTAAATTATCGAGTTTTCCGCGTGTACGTATGGGAATAGTGTAGAGATTATTATATTATATCTTTGCTAACGTGGTAATTGCGTGGCATTGTGGATTAGTTTGAGGGTGTTACATCATATATAAGTTATTTTCAATTACTATTACTTATTCTTGTAAATACTTAAACCATAATAAAATAATAATAATACTAGTACTACAAATGTCAAATACATAATGAAAATAAAATATGTTAAATAATGTATTACTTCATTTAATTTCTAATAGTATAACAAGAAAAATATATTAAGTAAATACTAAAAAGAATAATAAATTATTAGAAAAATGAAATATAAAAGAAATATTTTGATGATGGACTAAAAATGAAATAAGTGAAAGGGTAAAACTGTCATATTTTAAAAAAATTTGGATAAAGGGACCAAAACCATAACAAAATCCTAACTATAAGTACTGTAATTGTAATTTTATCATGAAAAGGACGGTAACTATAATTTTTATATAAGCACAGTGACGAAAATTGTAATTTACCCTTTACTTTTTATTATTTTGATCATTAAACTTGATAAAAATTACACAATCTTGTTGAACCTCTTATTAATTATCGAAATCATCTCTTATTGATAAAAATTGATCATAAGATACTTGAATCAAACACACCAGTGCATTATCAAAATCGACGTCTCAAACTTGTTTTACTATTTTGTGGCATCCATTTAACATATGCAATGAGAATTATGGAACGTACATCTAATGATAGGTGCATTTGTTAGACGTGACAAGGGCTAAAAACATATCATGATGTCTTATTTTTATAATAGTTAAAACACAATCTTATCAAATAAAAAAACGCCCCTTTCGTCCTCCCCAAAACCTTAAATACACCCCGGCAGTGCCCGGCCGCCACCCTTTGACGCCGACAACAAGTTTTTTTATCAACTTTTTTGTTGACATATTTTGTTATAGTCTAAAATAGTAGGTATATATTTTGATAATAGAATCGGATAATTTATAAATCAAAACCATTTTTTTGTTATCAAAAAGTTCAAAACTCAATACAGTTCACCACCGCCTATCTGTCAATCAAAAGTAAAATCAACATGGGAAAAACTTTACTTTCAAACCGGAAAACAAAAGTAGTCAGTCAGTCATCTGCCTTGCTTGCTACTTTGCTCTTCCTACCAACCGCTTTCATCTCCGGTTTACACTTTACACACACCAGGCCGGCTATCAAGACCAACCACAGCAATGGCGTCCATGACGTCATCATCACCATGTATATGTAAGCATATCTTCAGCAACAATAGCTCAATTTATTACAACGGTAAAGTAAATGTCGTCAATAGTAGAATCAATTGGTCTTGCCGGTTCATATCATCTTCTAAGAACAACAACTCCAACGACCAAGAACCACAAGTAACTCGAAGGTATTTTATCTCTATCCTTCATATCAGTCCAAGAATGCTGGTAAATTGTTCCATTTTTTTACTCACACGAGTGTTGTTTGCAGGGAGGTTTTATTGAGGAGCAGCGAAATTGCACTTCTTGGTGCCATTTTTCACTTTAGGTATTTTTATCCGCGGAAACTATTGTTCTGCTTTTGAGTATTTGACATCTCGGCAGGCTTATTGCAGAAGCTGTTGTAGTTGTTAAAAATGATGAAACCCTTAAAAAAATTAATTTGTTCGGCCTTTCAACCTCAGAAACTTGTTGATTCCTTGCAAAAACAACCTTTTTAACTTTAGGTCATACACTCATAATGGAAAAGATTGCAAATGTAGGCGTTTTTATGCATTTTCAAAGTCGAATATCTAAATTCTTTCTTGATATTTTCATATTCCTCAAGTTGGAGTGGTGCAAATATTACACATATAAAGCTGTTTTGCAGAACTAAGCTCAAAAGAGTTTGCTAATGTCCAACCAACCAGTAGACCTGTATTTTAAGTCAACCAAGTTATCTAGCACCCTTGGCCCAACTAATCCATGGGGTCTGTATAAACTGTATAGTGCCCCCTTCACAAGGCATGATACGAAGTCAAGGCCTTTTAACCAGCAGACATGATCCTCATGACCCTCAAAGGAGTCTGATAATACCTAACATGACTTGAACCTGAGACTGATGCTTCTATCATGTTTTCACTGACCATAGACAATCATCCCTAGTACGCTTATTTTATTGATCCCTACTCGACAAAGTTGATTTTTCAGAACCAATAAATTTCTAAGAGATAAGGACCATATACGCTCATTGGGATGTAAGTTGACAGCATTAAAATTAGATAAATTCCATTGTGAGAGGGTCCTTATGCTGACATGAACCAAGTGCTGCTTTGGTCTGATTGAAGTAAAGAGTCATTGAAGACAAAAATTGAATCAAGTTAATAGGGGTGTTTATCTATGATATAGTATATGTGCTTAATATAATACTTAGACTGGCTTAATCAACCATCTTTTATCCAAGGAAAGCACATGAGTAAGTTTAAGTTATTATACACGTTAGCACTTGGTCTTTCTCCCCATGTTATCTGCTGTGCAATTCTCTGTTGCGTAGCATATTCCACCCTCTAATTGATTTGATTCCTATGGGTTATGCTCAGATATCAATGTATCACGTGTTCTCAATCAAGACAATCTTTTCAACTGCTGTTGGTGTGGGATGTTCAGCCTGGGATCTTCTTGAGCTTATATATTCGCGAAAGGATTGCTTTTCCCTTTCGTAATTTAATAAGGATTCTGAACTTCTAAAGTGTACACTAAATTTCAATAGCACTCAATCTGTCATGACTTTTGACAAATTGCAAGCTCACGTACCTATCTGTTCGTTGTTTTCATATAATTGCTTTATATTGATTTAGGTCCATAAGATCCTTATCCTTGTCACTTATGCACGTACCTATGTGTTTGTTGTTTGATGCAGTGGAAATAAACCCAATTACCTTGGTGTACAGAAGAATCCTCCTGCTTTAGCTTTATGCCCTGCAACAAACAATTGTATCTCAACTTCAGAGAATAACAGTGACCTTGTCCACTATGCACCGCCTTGGTAAGATATCATATATGTGTGCTTTTCCTTACGTTTCTTTCTTTCACCTTGGATTGCAATGTCCAATTAGACATGCATTTATGACATGGTTTTTCCTTCCGGACCAGTGGCAGAGACATATATTTCAACCTAGGTTTGCACTTCCATTACAAAAAAATTCCTGAACATGCATGCACTACTATACAATTTAATTCTATATTTTAATTTTACACAAAAAAACTATAATAATAAATTTTTTGAGGGTATGCGGCTATGCGATGTGGACCGTGGCTATGATCCACCACTGATCTAGATTCTCCTCTAGAACATGTAGGTACTGCCTATTTATCATCCATGCATATTTTCCTTGAGTGATGCTCATGTTGAACGCGCACACAGTTGAAGAACATGTCCAATGGTAACTATAGGATTTTTAAACGTCTCAATTATTTAATATTGGTGTCAATTTAAACATCATTGATGTATTTTGTCAAATAATTTTTTATGCATATTTTAATATATCAGGTGAATTAGTCAAATTGTGGTAAGGGTTTAAAATGATAATTAACTTAAGGATGGGGGAAATAATTAAAATTATAATGAAATATCATTTCTTCTTATTTGCAAGAATCAATGTGTGTATAGAAACCTCTCTTTGTCATGTCACTTCAAACCAATTGTCTGCAACGCGTAAAAAGCTTTTCCAAGGCATCAAAAACTCTTTGGTAAACCTCCAATTGGAGATGCTCTATCCATCCAACTTGTCATCCTTTGGCTTTGAATACAACATTGATATGAATATATTTATTTCTTGGTATTAGGCTCTAGTTTTGTTTATAAGGTAATGCTGGCTATTAATTATTGGCCTTTAATTCATTATCTGCAGGAACTATAATCCGACTGAAGGACGCGGAAGTAAGAAACCTGTGAGCAAAGAAGTGGCAATGGAGGAGCTTCTCGAAGTGGTTAGGAAATTACTTTTTAAGTGTTACAAGCCTCTGTTTCTTCAGATTTAAGCACACAAACTTAAACCAACGTGTGTGTGAAATGCTCCTTTCATTCAATGTCTCTTAGGAGTCTCTTGATTTTATCTGATCACAGATAAAGTCAACAAAACCAGACAACTTCACCCCAAGGGTAGCAGAGAAGAAAAACGATTATATACGTGTGGAGTATGAAAGCCCAATTTTAGGGGTAAGTTTGACCAACAAATTTCTGTTGAAATATGCACATATTCAAATATGATGGTGTTGAGTTGGTTTGTTTTGTTTTGTTTTGTTTGTATTTTCTTTTTTTTCCGTTTTTCAGTTTGTGGATGATGTTGAATTTTGGTTTCCTCCTGGCAAGAAACCAATTGTCCAATACCGATCAGCATCGCGGATTTGGTTTGGTTCTGATGCCAATAGAAAGAGGATCAAGGTAATAACCCTTTCTCTACTCTCAAATAGTTCGTGACTTTGCTGGATCATGATACACACCAACCTACTTTTTTTCAATTTGTTTTTACTAATTATGTGGATGATTTTTAATGCATATCTCAAAAGTTTAAAAAAAATATTTGGAGACCAACTCATGTTGTGTAATTTCAATGCATTTTTTGCTTGTACAATAAAAATATAACTGTTTGAAGCATAAACTTTACTTTGATCAAACAAACTTACAAAACATTTTGTATCATACTATAATTCAAACTATTGGTGAAAAAACAACACAATGATCATTAGATCAGGATAAATATAAAGTATTGATTTTATTTCTTGATGTCTATGCCCCTCATTTTCTTTAAATTTGTTGAGAATTAGTTTCTGAAGTATGAAAAAAATACTTCAACACCGTTTGATTGTTAAATTACTTTTCTATGGTACCTTTTTAAATCAACAATTGGATCCAGATTTATATTGCTTTGTAAGCATGCTATAAAAATTATAATGTAAAATTATACAAATATTATTTTTAAAATTGTAGATCTTATGTTCTACAATCTTAGATAGTACAGCTATTAGTGTCTGATACTATGACAGTATCTGTTAAGTTGTATGCCTGGATGGTGATGCTTGTAGAAATCAAATTTTCTGGTAAGATACTTGAAAATTTTGTATGGTGTTTGTATAGGTGGAAAACTGGACTCACCACCAGACATACTTTTCTCCATTCTTCATGAGTTTTTTCTATTGATCAGTGTGTTAAGTGTTAACTATAATTACAATAATTATATAGGTTTTTTTTGTAGGAGTTTGCATGCATATGAATACTTTTTAGGCAAACTTGCAACCTATCTATGGGTTCTATACTTCTATGTCTATTTTTATATACATTTTGAATCAGATGAGAACTCTTATGGCAATCGGTATGACTTATGGATAGGCCATAGGTGATATTAGATAGGTCATAGGCGATATTTATTTACCGGCTTAAACCCATATTTCTTATATAGTAAAAATATCTTAATTATTATACCCACTTGACGAACACGTTATACACCTCAAGGGCTGGGGAGTTGGGTCATCATCCTCCTTGGACAAACACAAAACTTTATGTCCAATTGCCTTCAGGTGCAGATACTGTTTCGTGTACGATATCTTAATAGGAAATCATTACAAACTACTATCTTTATGGTTTTGATTAGATCCTTTTTCCTACTATGAAAAGGTAAAAATAGTATTTTTAATAACTCCTTTTTTCCATCTTGTGAAAACTGTAAAAGGTTTATTAGATCTGTTGAATTTTTTATGTTCTTGTAAATAAAATGCTGTTGTTAGTATCAGTCAGGTGTTCTGACGTTTCTCTTGCCAGGCTTTGCGGCTAGCATTGGAGAAGAAGGGATGGGCTTCCGAAGATGAAATATGACAAGTCTTCACTTGCTGCCATCTGTTTGCGGTTTTACTGCAGTCTCCAATGAAGATATATATATGTATATAACCACGAAAAGAGCTTTAAGAAAGATATTAACACTGTATTCGATTTGGTTGACTACTGAACACCAAAAGTTGGATGCAGTTTCATGTAGAGAGATATTGGTGTTTTCGTTTCCTCTCCACTGGTTTTGCAGTTTTTGTTTTAACCAATAACCTTAAAGAAAAATTTTGCTCATCTGTCTTTTGTTAGATCTTTTTCTTCCACGTAACAAGAACAAACCAAGTAGCTCAACAAAATGAGAGCTTGTAACTTATAAGAGTCCATCAAGTTGGGTTTGATATTAATATCTCATCCTAACTTCAAAGAGAACTTGAGAGATCTACACTCCATTTGGCTGTTATACAAGCATGTATTTTGTATAGCCAACACACCTTTCAAGACATGCCCAGACAAGAGGGTCTGATGTGTAACCAAACAGGTAAAGTTGCATTTTCAAGAACCGAACAAGATGATATATACTTTTCCAAACGGAAGTTGTTAGTAATTGAAAGGTGATAAGATCCAAACTAAAAGATCAATTCACTAGAACTCACTTATAACCACCACCTAAGACAATGGCAAAAACAGCATTGATCTGGTTCCAGGCTTTGTTTGGAGGACTAATCTCGGCGGAGTTCTTCATATTCGCGATGAATACCATCAGCATTTAAGATTAAAATTTCAACCTTGTCTCCCTGTACATATATAAAAGAACCTTTAAGATGCGAAAATCATGGTCAATAAAGACTACTCATATATTAGGGTTCCATTGTAGTGGTTCCAAGTGTACAACTACCTGTTGTTTGATCTCTTAGATTTGTTTATTGGATCAATAGACCACTTCATTTTTTGATTTGTTGGTTCATATTTACGAATCAGGTTAATAAGCAAATGGAGGCAGAGAAAACTGGAAAACATGAAAACTTGCCGTGTATATATCTCTTTCTGTTGCTGATGCAAAACAAGTCTTCACCAAATCAATAGCTTCAGCTTCAGAGAGTGGTGTGACAGCATCCTGCCAAAAGGAAGCAACATAATTAACAAGTATATTTATCCAAGTAATCAAGAAATATAAACTCAAGCCAGACCTTTGCAGGTAACAGAAGGGGGCTTGGGGATTTAAGCTGGTTATCCAGGAATGGAGTGATGAGTGTGGCACCGGAACCTTGAGCACTATATCCAACTCTCTCGTACGATCCAACAGCATCATATGTGAAGACACATCCCTTTCCTTAATGTTTTAAAGTTTGAGTTTATGTTAGTACGTATCTGGGCACACATTACAACTAAAAGCATATATCTACGTACCTTCACTATCAAGACCACCTAAAACATTGAATGCATAATATGGGAAGAAACGTTTGTAATAGAGGGTGTTCGAGAGAAGTTGCGCCATAGCAGGGCAACTCATCTGCTTGTTGTGCTGATGCTGATAGATCTATCGTAAATGGGAAGATGAGATAAAGAAAAACAAGCGTCAGTCGGTTGTTTTGCTCGAGATGAATATCTAGCTACATTACATTTATATTGACCGGACTTTCTCAATGGTTTTAAGAACTATTACAATATTAATGGGAAACAGCATAAAAGTTAAAAGGATCTTACCAAGTGTCTAGATGACAAGACCTTCTGCAATGCTTTTACATCGGCCTGAAATCCTGAAGAAGCCATGACGCTTTTGTCTGCTCTGGAAGGAAAGAATCAAACAGTCATAAGACATGCGTTTCTAGTTTTGAGATGATCTTTGAAAAGTTTTATGTATGGTTCTCTAAAACATAAAATGAGAAAGCATGCAACACATAACCAAATTCCTAAGTGTAAAACCTTTTTGGAGCAATGATCAAGCTGCTCAAAACCACATCATCAATTTGAGACATTCCTTTACAAACAAGCAGATAAGTATAAGCTTTGCATAATTGTATGATCGCATTCCTTTGTCAAGTTCACTTCTAAATATATACGTGCTCCTCAGTTCCATAACCTGAGACACTCCGAAAGAACGACAAATGTACTAAAATCTACTACTTAAATGTACATGTATGATGTATTTTTTATTGTTACATAAAACATGAGAAAGCGCACGCTAATTGTGGAACTAGGCAATGTAAATCAGTGCAAGAAGATGCTTTACCTTTTTCCATAAACTGAACTGAATATCTCAAGCAAATAATGGAACAGAAAGATCATTTTTAGAATTTCATCCCATAAATTGAGCTAAATGTTGCTGAACATGCAGATATCTAATAACCCTAAGCTGTAAGTAAATGCAGATCAAGATACGACGAATTATTGATTAACTCAGGACAAGAAATTGGATATTTGTATTCAGTCACATGAAACTTCAAATAGCAAATACCCTTGTACAAATTAGTAAATGGAAAATGGTCTTACAATTTACAGATTTTGGAGTAATCTCGGGTTAGAATACTGTAACCAGTGGACATTCGAGTATCCGCTGCAATCACACAGTAATCCGAACCAGCAATCGCCACACAGGTTCTGCAAATATGCATAGCAAAGAGGACAATCAAACATGGAGAAATTCGTACATATTATGAAGAAAAGAAAGAGTTACGTTAAGGCATAACAAAGATACCCTCCATTGTTGTCGTAAGGAGACCAATTTGCTTGTTCCTTAGGCATGACGAGGATGGGATTTTAGATCAAGAATGAAGAAACTCACTGCCTTTTTTTAGTGAATATATATATGCGCGGTTGATGTTTTAAGAACGGAACCTTTTGAGCTGTTGGATTTCTAATTTGCTTTTCTTTTTTATCAAGTAAAGAGTAAATTACACAAATGGTCCCTGTTGTTTCCTCAAAAGTTTTTTTTTACACCAGCAGTCCCAAAATCCCAAACCTTTAACAATTTTAAGGTGCGTTTGGTACGGAGAATTAATGCTAGGGATATTGAAATAAGAGGAATTCCCATGTTAATTCTCTATACCAAACATAGTGTTAGTTCCTGTTAGAGACGTCCGTTCATTTCGCCGTTTGTGAGTAAGGGTATTTCCGTCATTTTGGGTTAACTCTTAATATAAATCATTGTTCTCTTCTTCACTCAACAAATTTCTTGTCCCTCTCGCTATGCTCACTGTCGATCCTCTTCTCCATTCAATCAACAAACAATGGTGATGTGTGGATGTGGTAGGGTAGCAACGATACGAGCTTCATGGACTTCTCGTAATCCTGGTCGTAGGTTTTGGAGCTGTCCTGATATGGTAATATATTACAGCTCCAAAACCTTACCACATGTAATATCTTATCACATCAGGACAACTCCAAAACCTATGACTAAATTTAGGTTTTATAATAATCTTATCTCTCTCTCTCTCTCTTTACATACATACATACATACATACATACATACATACATACATATATATATATATACATATATATATATATACATATACATATATATATATATATATATATATATATATATATATATATATATATATATATATATATATATATATATATATATATATATATATATGTAGACTTAGGATCAAATGATAATTTAAATATAATGAGAAGTGTGAGAAACATTGTGATTCATTATTTTACATATTGATTCATTAATTTTAATTATATAAATAATGAATCATAAATTCTTGATTAAATAAATTAACAATCATTACTTTTTTATATTAATTCATTAGTTTTTTAAATTATAGATAATAAATCACAAATTAAAAAATAAGTGAACCACAATGCACAAAATAAACGAATCAATATACAAAATTAATAAATCATAGTGCTCTTTACATTTTTTCAAGATATATTTATCCTTTCACAATAACCTCTATATATATATATATATATATATATATATATATATATATATATATATATATATATATATATATATATATATATATATATATATATATATATATATATATATGTATATATATATATATGTATATATATATATATATATATATATATGTATATGTATATATATATATGTATATGTGTATATATATATGTATATGTATGTATATGTATATATATATATGTATATGTGTATATATATATGTATATGTATATATATATAGAGGGAGGTTCAATGGAAAACCACAATGCACCTGAAAACTTGTGAAAACCGCACTGCACCATTACAAATGTATCAAATTCCCCGCGTGATGCATCAAAATCTCGCTTTATGCATCAAATTTCCCGCGTGATGCATCAAAATCCCGCGTGATGCATCGCCTTATTTACGATCATACCACCGCATTTTTCATAAATGCACCAAATTGGACGGTATGCGTAGGTTTCCATGGTTTTCACGTGCATAGTGTTTTCTATTGAACTCACCCCTATATATATATATATATATATATATATATATATATATATATATATATATATATATATATATATATATATATATATATATATATATATATGTAACATCCCACTTTTGGGACGGGGACGTGGAATCATACGATTGAGCTGATTATATTATTATAATTGAGTTGGGCCAATTATTGAGTTATACGTGGAAGTATCACGTGATAAGATTTTTGGGCTAACCGGGCGACAGAGTTAAAGTTTTAATAAGAGATTATAATATTGAGAATTATTAATTAAATTGAGACCCGGAGATATAAAGTTGTGTTTTATGATAGCGAGTTCGGATATTGGGTGTCGGACCGGGTTAAAGCCGAAAACGTATATATAGTTGAGGTGGTTGCTTCCTTGCTTCATTCTTTTCATTTCAATTCCAGAGAAATCAAAGTGTGTGTGTGTGTTTTCGGATTCTAGCAGCAAGGAGTCTTCATAATTCAAGAATCAGACTGAGATTTGGAGTTATAATCTTCCTCAACCTCTTTCTTGGATTCAAGGTGAGTTTGAGCTCCAAATCTTGATATTTGAGTTGAAAATTGTTAGAGATGATTAAAGTAAGTTTATATATGTGTTTTATTGAGTTTTTGGTCAAATTCTTGAGCTAAAAACGGATTAAAATCGGGATTGAGGTTTGAAATCGAAGCTGTCAAAAACAGAGCATATATGGCTGTCAGACAGTTTACGCGGCCGCGTAGGGTTTGCTACGCGGCAGCGTAGGTATTTGTTTACAAGCCCGTGTAAAAAGCTTCAGGGTGGTGTAAAGATGAAGCTACGCGCCCGCGTGGGTTTTGTTACGCGGCCGCGTGGGTTTTTGCTACGCGCCCGCGTGGGTTTTGTTACGCGGCCGCGTGGGTTGCAGTCACACCATCTTGTAAAAATCCTACAACACCGCGTAAGGAGACTGCTACGCCGCCGCGTAAGAAATCTTACACGGCCGCGTGAGAATTCAGAAAAATAAATATATTTTAAGCGTTTATTTAGGGATGAGTTAGTGATATTGGGATCTTGTGTTTGGGTGTTCGGGTTATGTGGGTTTAGTGGTTGGGTATCTGGGTTTGTGCGAGATATCTGAGTATTGTGTACAGAGTTGTTACGTTGTCGGGGAGTCGTGTATATAGGATTGTCGGGTTGTGATTGAGATATTGGGTTATGATTGTGATTGTGATTGTGATATAGAGTCATTGTGTTGTGATTCCAGGGTCTCGAGTTGATAGGGTTGGGGACGGGCAGGGAACCGAGACTAAGTAGTGAGACTTCAGGGCAGGTGAGTTTGCATGTTTTTTGAGATACTTGTACGATTATTTATTAATACTTGCATGATCTTTTACTGAGCTTTTTACGAGATATCATGAGTTTTCTTACGAGTTTTTATTGAGATATTATCATGCATGTATTACTGTGCTTTATTGAGAACTGTGTTTTAATATGAGATTTGGGACACTTGAGCTGTTGAGATACTAAACCGTACGGCTGGGCAGGGGTTGGGTCGCTCCCAATTCCCTTTTGAGTTCCTGACGGCTGCTTTGTGCGGTCTAGGGATTTGGGTACGTGGATTTATCCACACGAGTTGAGTACCTATTGAGCTATCTTGTGGGATCTCATATACTTGTTCAGTAGAGAACGCTGAACGTTTTATTATCGAGTTATTTGTTTATTGAGCTTTATAATCGTACACTAACCCTTGCATTCTCACCAGCGTTAGCTGACCCAATGTGTGTGTTGTTGTGGGTGTGTCTCAGGTGATCAGAGATCTAGTAGGCCTGCTGTACCCAAATAGGGTTACTGTGACATCGTTCGAGGAGTTAGTTACATGTGTTAGAGGTAATAATATTCTTGGGGAATGTTTATTTGTAATTCGGATATTATGTAGTTTGATCAGAGACTTCCGTGACTTAATTATGTAATTAAAGTTTTAAAATTATCGGGTTGCTGCATGTGTGTATTGGGAATAGCGTAGAGATTATTATATTATATCGTTGCTGATGTGGTATTTATGTGGCATTGTGGATTAGTTTGAGGGTGTTACAAGCTTGGTATCAGAGCCTAGGTTTAAGAGATTAAGTATCTAGTGGATGCTTAAGCTTAAACCACGGAGTCTAGATCCTTGGATTGTAATCTGAAGTAGAGTATTAGGTGATTAACGAGTAGGGTATAGAGTTGTGTAGAGATAATATGTGTCGTTGTCTTTATTGTGCAGATTATTTATGGATCGTGAGGGCAGCAGGCCTCAGGGTGATGATTCTAGGGGTGATGAATATGTGCGTAGGTCTAAGTTATATTCTGTGCTGAGTTAGATATTGGATGAGCGTTTTCCAGTGCAGGGAGCGGGTAGGGGTCGAGGAGCGGTGCGTCCGCCTGAGGGAGGTCAGAGTTCTGGGGCTGGTGCTTCTTCTAGCCAGCAATCGCGAGGGTCCTTTAAGGACTTTATGGCGGGCCGTCCTTCAGAGTTCTTCGGTAGAGTTGGTGCCTCGAAGGTGCTAGATTAGTTGCGAGAGATTGAGACTGCTTTTCGTATAGCACATGTGGATCGAGCCGACAGAGTGAGTTGTGCTTCTTATTTGCTTAAGGGCGGAGCGTTGCGATGGTGGAGTTCAGTTGTGAGTGCCCGGGGGGTAGACGAGGCGTATTTGATGACTTGGGAGGAGTTTCATGTTGAGTTTGAGTTGCAGTATTGCCCTCAGGATACGAGGCGAGAGTTGGAGTGTGAGTTCATTCATTTGCAGCAGGAGTCGATGTCGGTTCAGGAGTATATTGATGTCTTTAATGATAGAGCCCAGTTTGCGCCACATCAGGTGGCTACAGAGGAGTGAAAGGTTAGCATGTTTATAGAGGGATTGAGAGCTGATATTAGGGAGTTTGTAGGGATGTTGCGTGATCCCACCTTTGCATCAGCTATGGAGTATGCGAGGTGTGGAGAGAGGGAGGTGGAGAGGCAGAGGGAGCAATCGGCTCCCCAGAGGCAGCGTATTGAGCCGACGGGGCAGGGATAGAGTGCAGGGTCATCGAGGTCTTATCAAGAGAGTCATGAGGGCGGATATGCAGAGCAGCGGGATCAGAGTTCGGGGGCCGGACGATATTAGCGTCAAGAGGAGAGGAGGTCTGAGGTTAGTCAGGGTTAGAGTCGAGATCAGGATCAGGGTCAGAGACAGCCGGAGCGGAGTCAGAGACCGAGCCAGAATTAAGGCCAGAGTCTGTTGATGGAGAATCTAGGGATTCGGGCAGTAGGGTCGGGAGCTCAGCATCGGGGGATAGAGATTGTCAGCGGTGTCATCACCGCCATGCAGGGTCGTGTGCCCCGGAGAACCTCAGATGTTTCGTTGTAGCCAGTTGGGTCGCACTGTTGTGCATGCTCGTTGCAGGAGTCATTGTGCTTCCGAAGTGGGAAGACGGGGCATATATTGTGGGATTGTCCGGGTTCAGGGATGGGGTTTCTGGGGGTGAGTACGAGTGGGGCTAGGGCGTCAGAGTTGTCATTATCACCTTATGGAGGAAATTGAATATCGAGGGTCAGAGGTAGAGTTTTTGTTTCAGGTTATAACTGAGGGGGATAGGGAGTCGTATGATGTTGCACCTAATATGTTCATTCTTATTAGGCTATGTGCCTTCAATTTGAAGATGCCACCGTCGCCACAGTAGGTCGTGTGTGTGCAGATTCTATCGGTGCGGCTAGCGAGGGTATGCTGCCGTCATGTGTATTGTTCTTGAGCCGTTGTGTTTTCGTTGTGAGAGGCCGAGGCACAGGGTGCGAGACTGTCCAGAGCCGAGATCAGTGGTGTAGGGTGCAAGTTATAGTAGAGCCAGAGTAGAGCTATTGTCACCCGGTCGTTATGATATTAGAGTATGGGATGGGATCTTTCAAGTGACTGCAGAGGAAGCTCGGGATGCTGTTGATGTGATTTTGGATATGCCTTTTTGAACTTGCTTTGAGTGTGTGTCAGTGGTGGGGGTTGGCTGTTGACCTATGTCTGTGATGAGTATAGGCGTTTTGTTGAGTGTGACTGCTTCGTTATGTCTGGGATCATGGGATACAGTGATAATGGGGGCGGGATTGTTATGTATGGGACTGTGATTTCTGGGTATGTGTGTGAAAGTGAAATATAACGTGGCAAGCTGAGTTATTGGGATTTCAAAGTTGGAAACTGTGTCATGTTAGTGGGTCAATCATGCTGAGTATGTGAGCTATATGGGTAATCATTGTGAATGTGTTTATGATGTGCTAGTGGATTGATCCTTCTGATAGTGGACTACCATGTTGATAGTGGATTAAATTTTGTGTGTGTTTACCCTCATATGCGATATTGCGTTTAGTAATTAGATGGAGATGTCTTTAATCTGCTATGTTAGTGGATCGGAATATCTGCTGTGTTAATTTGAAATCTGATCGGCCATAAGTGTTGGCATCCTTCTATGGTTATCTTTGTGCTTTCATCTGAGTTATCTGCTTTGTGGTTGCCAAGTAAGTAGATAGTAGAGCCGCATTAGCGAATAGAGTTTAGAGTGATGGTGCATTAGAGATCCTTGGTCGTTAAGTTTCAGTAAATCTGATGCCTATGAGGATTAGTAGTTTTGATGTAGAAATGTGGAGGCTACAGGGAGATTAATAGAGTAATGGCGAGGAACCGTTATCCCTGGTTGAGGGTTGATGAGTAGGGGTATAGGTTGATGTTGATCGTCTTGTGATGGTACAATCTGAGGCCATTCGATCTATTCTAAGAGCAGTGCGGAGTATAACCAGCATTTGAGGGTGAATTTTGAGTTGTTATAGCGAATAAAGTTATATGGTAAGTTCTTGAGATATGAGTTTTCGCCAAGAGAAGAGCAGTTTTAGAGCGAGCGGTGACGAGTAAGAAAGGGATGATAGTGGATCCGGTGAGAATTGCGGTTATTGGGAATTGGAGTTGGTTATGTCCGTGTTTAAGTTTAGTGTTTCTTGGGTTTAGTTGAGGAGTTAGAGATAATTCATAGAGATTTTCTCGCGCATTGTGGGATCCGTGACGATGTTGACGTATTAGTTTGTGTTGATTGAATGAGTTGAGGAGTAGGGGAGCGCCTCCTAGGGTAGAAGGATCAGTGAATGGGGTTCGATTTTAGCGTTGATAGGAAGTTCAGAGGATTTTTGTGGTGCAATATGAGGCTTTGTTGTGAGGTTGGGAGAGCGTGTTAATGTAAAGAGGTAAAATGATTGCTTGTATCTGAGGTTTGAAGTTTCTTGGGCTTAGCTGAGTATTAAGGGCGATTCATAGAGGATTTCTCATGAAATGTAAAGCCGTTGTCTGTGTTGGTATGTTAGTGGTATTAATTATATGGGTCGAGGAGTAGGAGGGTTGTGTAGGGCTATGATTTTAATATTGTAGGAGGGTTCAGAGGATTTTGTTGGTATATTGCGAATCGTGTTTGTGCGGTTGGGATGTGCAAGAGAAGTAAGGTGATTAATTGTTTGAGATGGTGACAAATCGGGAGTTAGGCTTAGAGATGCGTGACGTATTTTCGGTTGTTGATATTGAGCTAGATTCTGAGGACAGAATCTTTATAAGGAGGGGAGACTTGTAACATCCCACTTTTGGGACGGGGACGTGGAATCATACGATTGAGCTGATTATATTATTATAATTGAGTTGGGCCAATTATTGAGTTATACGTGGAAGTATCACGTGATAAGATTTTTGGGCTAACCGGGCGACAGAGTTAAAGTTTTAATAAGAGATTATAATATTGAGAATTATTAATTAAATTGAGACCCGGAGATATAAAGTTGTGTTTTATGATAGCGAGTTCGGATATTGGGTGTCGGACCGGGTTAAAGCCGAAAACGTATATATAGTTGAGGTGGTTGCTTCCTTGCTTCATTCTTTTCATTTCAATTCCAGAGAAATCAAAGTGTGTGTGTGTGTTTTCGGATTCTAGCAGCAAGGAGTCTTCATAATTCAAGAATCAGACTGAGATTTGGAGTTATAATCTTCCTCAACCTCTTTCTTGGATTCAAGGTGAGTTTGAGCTCCAAATCTTGATATTTGAGTTGAAAATTGTTAGAGATGATTAAAGTAAGTTTATATATGTGTTTTATTGAGTTTTTGGTCAAATTCTTGAGCTAAAAACGGATTAAAATCGGGATTGAGGTTTGAAATCGAAGCTGTCAAAAACAGAGCATATATGGCTGTCAGACAGTTTACGCGGCCGCGTAGGGTTTGCTACGCGGCAGCGTAGGTATTTGTTTACAAGCCCGTGTAAAAAGCTTCAGGGTGGTGTAAAGATGAAGCTACGCGCCCGCGTGGGTTTTGTTACGCGGCCGCGTGGGTTTTTGCTACGCGCCCGCGTGGGTTTTGTTACGCGGCCGCGTGGGTTGCAGTCACACCATCTTGTAAAAATCCTACAACACCGCGTAAGGAGACTGCTACGCCGCCGCGTAAGAAATCTTACACGGCCGCGTGAGAATTCAGAAAAATAAATATATTTTAAGCGTTTATTTAGGGATGAGTTAGTGATATTGGGATCTTGTGTTTGGGTGTTCGGGTTATGTGGGTTTAGTGGTTGGGTATCTGGGTTTGTGCGAGATATCTGAGTATTGTGTACAGAGTTGTTACGTTGTCGGGGAGTCGTGTATATAGGATTGTCGGGCTGTGATTGAGATATTGGGTTATGATTGTGATTGTGATTGTGATATAGAGTCATTGTGTTGTGATTCCAGGGTCTCGAGTTGATAGGGTTGGGGACGGGCAGGGAACCGAGACTAAGTAGTGAGACTTCAGGGCAGGTGAGTTTGCATGTTTTTTGAGATACTTGTACGATTATTTATTAATACTTGCATGATCTTTTACTGAGCTTTTTACGAGATATCATGAGTTTTCTTACGAGTTTTTATTGAGATATTATCATGCATGTATTACTGTGCTTTATTGAGAACTGTGTTTTAATATGAGATTTGGGACACTTGAGCTGTTGAGATACTAAACCGTACGGCTGGGCAGGGGTTGGGTCGCTCCCAATTCCCTTTTGAGTTCCCGACGGCTGCTTTGTGCGGTCTAGGGATTTGGGTACGTGGATTTATCCACACGAGTTGAGTACCTATTGAGCTATCTTGTGGGATCTCATATACTTGTTCAGTAGAGAACGCTGAACGTTTTATTATCGAGTTATTTGTTTATTGAGCTTTATAATCGTACACTAACCCTTGCATTCTCACCAGCGTTAGCTGACCCAATGTGTGTGTTGTTGTGGGTGTGTCTCAGGTGATCAGAGATCTAGTAGGCCTGCTGTACCCAAATAGGGTTACTGTGACATCGTTCGAGGAGTTAGTTACATGTGTTAGAGGTAATAATATTCTTGGGGAATGTTTATTTGTAATTCGGATATTATGTAGTTTGATCAGAGACTTCCGTGACTTAATTATGTAATTAAAGTTTTAAAATTATCGGGTTGCTGCATGTGTGTATTGGGAATAGCGTAGAGATTATTATATTATATCGTTGCTGATGTGGTATTTATGTGGCATTGTGGATTAGTTTGAGGGTGTTACAATATATATATATATATATATATATATATATATATATATATGTATATATATATATATAAGATTAGGATACTGTAAAAAGTTAATAGTTGTGAGATATATGAAAAAAAATTTGGTCAAAGAATACACTATAAAATAATTTTGGGCCCCGCCAAAATTAAAATAAATAAAAGGGATCCTAAAATTTGTGGGAAGACTTCCTTGTTGCATTTCTAATCAACATTTAAAAAATAATTTTTAATGACATTTTTTATAAAAATATTTTAATTAACATTACAAGAATGACATATAAATTTTTTTATAAACATGTTTTACTTAACACATTCTAAGTGAATGAAATCATGCATCACATAAATATACGTTTACATATATGCAAATTTATGTAAGTGTACGTGCACATCATTTTAAGGAGTTAGGATATGTGAATTTTACATATTATTTTTATAAGGTTAATTAAAACATATAATGAAAAAATATATATAAAAACTTTTTGTTGAAAAGTGTACATTCTGGTACGCTGCATAATGAACGATACTTTCTTGAATCATATTATATACATATGTATGTATGTGTTGTGTGGGAGAGAATAAAATATTAGAAAAATCATATGATAACGAGTGCATATCTAACAAAAATATTTGTTGTGAATAGTCTTGGTCTTTTATGAATAATTAGAATTAAATATTAAGGGATGGGTATGAACACAATTTGCAACTAGTGTAATACCCGTGCGGTGCACAGGATACTACTTTTTTAATACTTACAGTGTAGAGATTGAAACTATTTTACGAAACAAACAATGACCAAATACCACATATGATATTCATAAAGCATCAACACAATAGCGATCTTCTAATGTTCTCTGCTTCAGGTATCACAGGTTCGATAACTATCTTCGTCAGATCCGTAGAAAACAGCACGTTCACTGAAAATCATGTAATACAAAATCAGCAAAATAGAAATTCGAAACAACGCATACAAAACATAAAATGAAAGTAATCAGATTTTTTGATAACATACTTGTATCAAAATGCACAAGAGTAACGCATGAAACATATATGATAGACCTTGCCAGGATAGCACGATAAAATCTAACATGCTTCGTATCCGGCGTGTCATACAACTTTAACTTGATATTGTATCCGCTGTACAAAAAAAAAAAAAGAATATTTGCAACTAACATACCTTTGTATTGTACACATATCCAACATAACAACACAAGGTACAAAAAAAATACGTTAAGTTACCTGTCATCCTGTAAGAATACTTCAAACGAAGAGCTGAAGTTTAGATATGAAGCGCTAATTCGACGACCAGATACGATTTTTCCAACAACATCTGACACAAGATAAATGAGTAATAAAAAAGGTAAAGTAATAGTGCATTAGATGACCAGGTAAAAAACAACACAAGAAGGACGTATTAAGTAATATGGCCGTACCGATCAATAGTCGTGAACTCGTCAGTTTATGCACAATACTTTTTAACGATGGTACCAATGGATAAAAAGGGACCATGCGATCGATAGCAACTGTAACAGGTGCAATTGTTGTCTTCTTAGTAAAATGTATGTACCACTCAGCTCGTAACAGATCAAACGATAAAAATCTTGGAAATTGATAACATGTTCCTTCAATTTTGAAATGATGCAAAGAGATAACACGACCCGTCAAAGACCGACAGTCGTGAAGGTGCATAAAAGCAAATGGGATAACAGCTGCCATTTTCGCTCTCTGTCACAGAATATATTCGGCGTACGGTTACATAATAAACTTATAATATTATACCCTAACTCACATTAATAAGCATGTAAAAATAACGCTTACACTTTTATCAATGCAAATTAATACTAATCGCTCATTAACATCGTCTTTCCACACCAACTGTACTCGAACAGCAGAAATAGTCCAACATGCATGAGGATGAGCGAGAGATGAAAAAAGATCAACCGTCCATATATCCATGATATCTAAACACAAAATGTTACATGAAAGTGTTAATAGTAACACTTATGACGTTACGGAAATGTTAACAAAATATAATAAGCTTGAAACAACAAACAAATAACATTCTAAATGAATCTTATAAATCTGACATCAGAATAAGTAAACTCAATGAGACACAAAAACATTAGCACGTTTGTAAAGTATCATGACACATGCCACCAGTCTGACAATATTATGAATACATACAGAACCAAATAAATTTTATATCACAGAAAGATGGTAATTAGTATTAAAAAGAGAGATCTAATGGCACAATAAAAAAACAAATTGCAAACTAATTGAAATCATACAAGTTAAATGGCAAATAGCATTAACCGTACAGACTGAAGTCAAATGGTAACGATTTAAATAAATAACGACAGGAACAAACGTCTCATGGAATGTCGGAAGAGGACGTCAACTGATGATGTAGGACTGATTCAACGACAGAAGGTTGTGATGAGGCAGGAGTTGATACAGTGTTCAATGTAGTCAGTCCCATAGACGTGCAATCATTCGATGCACTATGATGTTGTATGTCACATTCGGTTACAGTAGAACAATCTAGTGAAGTGATTTCTTCATTAGAGGTAACAGTTGACGCAGATGCATGCGGTGATAAAGAAGAAGGCTGGGTTGAATGAATGGCCATAATAGATTCATAGTCACCATGAAATCGAGCAACAGTAAATCGGCGAATGCAGTGCGGGGCCAGATTGTATTTATCCACTTTGATCTCAAGAACAACATGACGGGCACATAAAGTCTCAACCAAAAACCAATAAATCCAATCACGGTCATCACCGCCCTGACACACGTAACTAAATTAGCAAACACCATCAAAGTAGTGCACGACGATGCACAAAAATCGTGATATTTAACTAACTGACCTCCTGAAAACTTTTTACAAGCAACTGACTTGCAGTAAGACCGACAATCTTCGATGCATCAGCGTTAAACAAAACACAACTCATCTCATGTGTGTCATTCTTTAGCCGAATTACCAGTTTATATCTAAAACAAAGATAGTATTTTCAGAAAACAATTATATCACAACACAAATGGTAATAACATGAAACTTACGCCTGTCGAGGATTAAGGACATTCTCTTTGCAAAAGTCACAGTAATAACGTCGGTCACTTAAAGTTGCCTTCTTATAACACGTTGTACACTGAATGAACTTCCAATCATTGGACATATCAATATCAATTACTGTGCCAGCGACAGTAAAAGTTGTCCCCTAAAACAAATAACACATATCATCATTAACTAAAACATATCCTTCATATGAAGTACACTGATTATAATACCTCATCAACTCCCTCATCTAAGCGGGCATATACGACTTCCACAGGTATGATAGAAATTGCATCCGTACTTGGTACAGGAGGTCCAAATGTAATAGGTCGAACAGGGCTATAATTATAAAAAACGAAATTATAAATACAGTAAAAAAATACACAGATCGATTACTACATACAATAGTCAAGGTAATGAAATCACCAATCCTGATAACGGATAACTTCGGGAATGTGTAGGTCGACGTATAAATGGGTTGCCGATGTCGTACTCAAGTGTGGTATCCCTTATCATTAGAAGAAAAATATTATTCACGCTATGTAACAATTAAAGTAAACGAATGAAATCAAAAGCACATTGTAACAAAAACATACGTTTGTATGCACGAACAGTACAACACGTAACGACAAAAACGATATTGCGATGTTGTCTTGCACGAATCATGTCATCAGTATATTTCAAGGCTGACGACCCCCATAATGATACATCCAACGTTGTATCACTGAAATCGAATACAATAAACAAACTACAAAATCGGACAATGTATATATGTAAACTTAAGTGGATATACGAAATGAGTTCGATACCTCGTATCCGCAAGGACAATCTTACGTAGAGCAGAGGCAGGGCTTGTTCGCGTTCCAACTTTGCTTTCGATAGGGTTCCATACACGAACAACCCCTATAACATCTAGTATAGCATAAAGTAAGGATTAAAGATTATGAAAGAAATTAAATGGTACAATAGATAACGTAAACAATAACGACACCTGTTAAGTATGTATCATCATTAACACGCTTGCTAATGTCATGGAACGGGAGAAACTCGAAAGCATATCGGTAAAAGCGGTCACCATCGACACCCGAATGCAACGACACAGTGGTACAGGCAGCAAATTGAATAAAAAAATCACGCTGTAAAGGTCTATATTTCGCCGTGTAGTTAACAACACTGACACGATTGAGTTTATAAACACGTCCTTCGACAATTGAATCCTTGAACTTGTCGATAATATACTTCGGGACCAAAGCGTGAATCATTGACCCCTAAAAAGAACATTAAAATGTTGTATGTAAGCATCAATACATTGGATACGCATCCCCAACATAAACTATATGAAGACACATACCCTATCATCAAGTAAAATCATGTTTAGAGATAGCTTCTGATCATTACGCGGATTGTAAGCAGTCCAAACACGTGACACCATTACCGTCAAGCACCACTTATCAGTCACGAATGGAACCAAGTCAGAAATATATGATTTCGTTGCCCTCGTCATCACTCCACAATAACTACACATAAAAAACAAACGACAAAACACAAAGAACATTAGAATTCAAAACTTGCTCGGGTTTCAATGGTAACCGAAAAGTAAACACATAAACATAACGAATACCTTCGGGTAGGTTATAAAATACTTCTTTATAAACAACATTTCTTGTTAAATTGTCAGGACATTTGCCTCCATTATCAATATAAAAACGTAGACCGTTGCGCGATGTTACTCGAGAAGCAACGACATACAATTGACCGTGGCTAAATACCGGATGTTTTAGATACCCACAAACAGATTTGAATGTTTGGCCCTGACTCTTATTAATAGTCATTGCAAAACAAACTTTCAAAGGAAATTGTCTTCGCTTAAAACGAAAAGGCCAGCAAGTATCAGTCGGCGTCATATCGATCCTCCCAATAAATGTTTTTTCACCAACATGACTTCCGGTAATTATCAATGCCTCAATTACCAAACGACTTATTTGGGTAATGATCAAACGTGTGCCATTACAAAGTCCGCGTTGTAAATTTATATTACGCAACAACATGACCGGTGTCCCGACCTTTAACTCAAGATTGTGATTTGGGATCCCTGAAAACTTAAGTGTGTTAAGAAATTCAAGCGGGTACATAATACGCATCTCCTCCAGATTACTTGTCGTTGGACATATGTCATCAGCACTTAACAATACATGCATGTCACCTCGCATTTGGCCAAGAATATATGCATTGACTTCATCAACGGAGTCATTAGTTGGACAAAGTATACAACGTTCTTTCAAATACTCAAAGTCAGTAATGCGATTTAGAAGACCTGGATACGTAGCAGTTACAATAGAATCAATCGGGTTGTCAGACATAGGTATCAAAAGATCATCAGGAATACAAATCCATTCAGCATCAGATTCATCGGGTAGTGCAGTTGTAGGAAGCGTCCCATCACCTAGCTGTAAAAGCCATTTGTTAAACTCCATCATCTGAGTCATATCTAAAGCAGAAACCGATGGATCACGAAGGCGCATGTTAATCGTCAATAAAAAAATTTTACACTTTTCCCATATCCGTGCTGATTTGTTAATGACCGATGAAACAACCTCACTCCGACTTGCGTTGGGAATAACAGGCAATACTTGTCGAAAGTCACCCCCTAAGACAACCACCTTTCCACCAAAAACCTGATTCTCCGCACCCACCCGATCATATTTACACAGATCCCGTAAGGTTCTATCAACAGCCTCAAACACATGGCGATGTTGCAATGGCGCCTCATCCCAAATGATCAAATCTGACTCTCTGATCAAGTCGGCAAGTTCTGACACAATATCAATGCCACAACACGAATCACTATCAACATCAACTGGGATACGAAATCGCGAGTGAGCAGTACGACCTCCAGGCAGCAATAACGATGCAATCCCGGATGAAGCAACAGATAAAACTACTTTGCCTCTCGAACGAATGCACGCAATCAGAGTAGACCATAGATATGTTTTACCCGTACCACCACTTCCATACACAAATACAACCCCACCATCAGGCTTTTCAATGCACGTCATCACATAATCAAATACCTCATTCTGCTGATGAGTTAACCCACTATACAGTACTTGAAACCGAGAGCGCTCAAAGCCTACATCATATGTTCGCTCAGCAGCAAGTAAAGAGTTCATCGTGCCGCGCAACAACGCACAATCAATTTGGGGAATACTTGGAAACTCTATCAATGATCGGTTGCTACCATTTAGAACCCTTTCAATTTCTAACAACGTGTAATTTTGTATCTCAGCATCTGTAAATACCACATCATTATTTCCTAGCAATCTACGTTGAGTATAAACCACGTCTTCTGACAAGTAAGGTAAAACTTCCCTAAATAGCCGTTCATGATCAGATACCTGACAAAATAATAATATTGCAACAAACAATTCGCGAAGTTGATGGCCTAACTGCCATTGTGAAGCCTGTCGTATCGAGTCAACCCATTCAGTGTCATCCCCTAACAAATTTAATGCCTTACATGCAGACATGTAAGTTGGGTACTCAACACCACAAACTGTGCGTATATCTTTAAAACATCTCGGTCCACGTACAACATTTAACAGCATTCGCAAATAATACTGCTGACCCATAGACGGACTAACATAGTATATGCGGCCAATTGTGTTGCCACCTTTACGAGGGTACCATGCCTTTTCCTTTTCATGCCATGTAAAGTATGTAGGAAACTCTGCATATGTAAGACTTTGGGCCTCTGGATAAATTTGGTTTGCCGTCATCCACTCAGTAAATTTTGACATTGCAGACGTTTAAAGACATCGAATCTTTGCTAGTCATTGTCCATGGCCAAGACTCATGCTATTTTCGGACTAATTAATTACTTAATTAAGTATATTTAAATGCCGAATTTCACAATCTAAAATATATAAATATTTAATCCACATATATAATTCCTACTACGAGCACTCGAGCATGACAAAAATATCTATTCCTAATAGAAATATCTCACTCCGAACCTCATCTTATCTAGGGGTGTTCAAACAAAACAGGAAAACCGAGAAATCGAGTCGAACCGCTTGATCCGAAACAGGAAAAAACCGGAACCGAAACATCACGAGGCAGTTTAGGTTTTCATTTTTAGAAAACCGTGGATAACCGAACCGAACCGATTATATATACAAATAAGTAACTTATATTTATATTTTCATTTAGAAATTTCTAGTACATTAAATATACTAGATTTTCAAATGATTTTTAATTTTAATTGTTTCATTAAATAAGTTTAGTGTAACTTTTAAGCTTTATAATCAAATAGTTTACTGTGACTTAGAACTTAAAAAGAATTTATTCTTAAAATAGATATATTTTTATAATTTTATTTGCTTTTAAGCATTTAACGGGTAACCGTGGACCGAACCGCGGGTAACCGGCTTCTAACGGGTAACCGAAACCGAAAACACGGTTCACATGTTAAATACTAACCAAACCGAAACGAATCGTGCACACCCCTAATCTTATCGGCAAATCCGTGAGTTAACTGAGGACTAGGAAGGAAAGACTTTGTATTTTTATTTTATTAAAAATTTATTTATTTCATATTTTATTTGTTAAAATATTTATATATTTTTATTTTTTGTACGTTACCAACTAACAATTTCAATACGTTAATATATTATAATTCAATTTATAAACTTTAAGAAAAAAATATATAAATCTAGAATTTTATTGTTTTGATTAAAATATATTTGTTACGTTTATACTTAATACGTTTTGATTTAAGTTAACTCTTTTATTAGTTTTGATTTACCTTTTTATTTTATATTAATAGTTTCAATTTAAAATTTTATTTGTTTTATTCTAATACTTTTGTTGCATAACGTTTTGATTTAATTATAATTTTTAATAAAACTACGACAATTTGACATTTTATTCATTTTGTTTAAATGTTCTTTGCGTTAGTACATTTGGATTCAATAATAATTTCCAAAAACAATATATAAACTTAGCGTTTTATTCATCTTTTTCCTAAATATTTTGTTAGTTGAATACCTATCGATTTAATTATAATTTTTAACGTTTTAATTTGTATATTTCTTTATATGTATTGGTTTGTATATTTTGTTATATATGTTTCAAAACGTGTATATATTATCCGTATATATGTTATGAATAACACATATATATGTTTTGTTATATACGTTTTGGAACATATGTAACAATACATGCAAATCAAAACGTATATAAGTAACTATACAAATCAAAACGTTAAAAATCATAGTTAAATCAAGATGTAATAACGTAACAAAATATTTAAGCAAAAACGAATATAACGTTATATTTATGTATAATTTTTAAAAATTTTAATTAAATCAAAATTTATTAATGTAATGAAATAGTTAGATGGTAACATATAAAAGATAATAATCTACA
Source organism: Centrapalus pauciflorus (assembly GCA_020465985.1). NCBI lineage: Eukaryota > Viridiplantae > Streptophyta > Magnoliopsida > Asterales > Asteraceae > Centrapalus > Centrapalus pauciflorus. Next base: position 2,033,990 of record JAANYP010003023.1, read on the forward strand.
AATATTTTATCAAACGAAAGCTAGATAAATGGTATTTTAATAAATAATTTGAATATATAAAACAAAATTAAAATTAATTAATTAAATATATAAATATTGGAATAATTTTTAGTAAATAAAGTAATATTAAATTAATTAATGATAAATGAATAATGCTATTAATATTAATAAATTTATTAATTAATTTAATCATAGTTTTTTAAATTATTATTTATCTTAAAACAAAAAAAAAATTATATAAAAATGCCTAAAATCAAAACTAGTTAGGTATTATAGGGACCAAAATTGATTTTGATAATATAACAAAATCGTTATTTAGAAAAAGTTAAGAAATAAGGGATCATTTCTGAAAATAAAAATAATGTTTGATGAACTGTTTATGTATATTTTATTAAACACCAGATCTCATTTTCATATTTGAGCAAAGCATAAGAATCATTTCTATAATTTACTCGATATTATGTTTACATTTATCGACATACCATAAAATATTTAAAAAATTACAGTCTACATAATAGATAGATTAATCTAAAATATTTCTTAATATATTTATGTTTATGAATTGTGTATTGTGACTTGTAATTTTTTTTTTCTATTTGTGATATTATGGTTAATTATAAAAGAATAGATATAATCTTTCATTTGCTAAATTTAATTACGTCTAAACTTGTTATTTATTTATCAACTACAATATTGAACTGAAACTTTTTATCATTTGTAACAACGAACAATATTTTTTGTTTACATGATTAACATTGTTATATTTTATCAATAATAGCAATTATTTATTTTTTATCAATTATACATATAACTAAGTTTATAACTTTTTTTACTTGAATTTTATGTTATCTGCAATAGTAATTTAAAAATTCAAACAATTTGGAAATAATGTAAAGTATAAAAACAAAGTATTTATCAAAATATCATAGAAAATCATGATAAATTGAAGTGAATAGTGTTGCTTTAGTTTACTAGTTACTATGTAGTATTTAGGGGTGGAGACATATGAAG